>JANTCA010079808.1:2827-14669 GCA_024741275.1 Chironex yamaguchii
GGCAGTCATTATTTTGAGCATCTTCTTGTTACGCCAATTACCCTGTTGAGACAGTACCAATTCTGTTGCGATAGAAACTGTCTTGTTGAGAGGGCAGTCATTATTTTGAGCATCTTCTTGTTACGCCAATTACCCTGTTGAGACAGTACCAATTCTGTTGCGATAGAAATTGTCTTGTTGAGAGGGCAGTCATTATTTTGAGCATCTTCTTGTTACGCCAATTACCCTGTTGAGACAGTATTAATTCTGTTGCGATAGAAACTGTCTTGTTGAAACGGCAGTCATTATGTTGAGCATCTTCTTGTTACGCCAATTATCTTGTTGAGACAGTACCAATTCTGTTGCGATAGAAACTGTCTTGTTGAGACGGTAGTCATTATGTTGAGACGGTAGTAATTATGTTGAGCATCTTCTTGTTACGCCAATTACCCTGTTGAGACAGTATTAATTCTGTTGCGATAGAAACTGTCTTGTTGAAACGGCAGTCATTATGTTGAGCATCTTCTTGTTACGCCAATTATCTTGTTGAGACAGTACCAATTCTGTTGCGATAGAAACTGTCTTGTTGAGACGGTAGTCATTATGTTGAGACGGTAGTCATTATGTTGAGCATCTTCTTGTTACGCCAATTATCTTGTTGAAACAGTACCAATTCTGTTGCGATAGAAACTGTCTTGTTGAGACGGTAGTCATTATTTTGAGACGGTAGTCATTATGTTGAGACGGTAGTCATTATGTTGAGACGGTAGTCATTATGTTGAGACGGTAGTCATTATGTTGAGCATTATGCAGGAATTATATGCTGAAGTAACTAAAGGATATCTGAGAGGTACCAAAGTATGATTAGGTATGGCAACTATTAAAAAAGTAATCATCACTATGCACGAAATCTCATTAACTACCAGCTATACGATTTTACTTCCTCTAGGCTTTCTATTTAGCCCCAAAGATATTGCCAAATTTAAATTGAAGGAAAATATTTTAGCAAACCTGGATATCAAAACAGGTAAGAAAATACTTAAAGTGCTTATTTGCTTCCTCTAAAACCAAAAGAGCACTAATTGCTTCTTCATTATTATTTAATGATTTTTCTTTAGTAACTATTTAGTATTTTACTGGATAAAAAAATGCAATTTGTGTGAAAGACACTCTTACTCTCCCACCCAATCCATAAACTGTTTTATGATATAACAACGGATAAATGTCACGGGTGAACCAAAATTTGCTTATTTCGATCCTTGAACATATATCAAAAGAAAGTGCGTTACAAAGGTTTATAAGTACATTTGACTGCCAGTAGAGCTTTTACGCTATTAAAATATAGCTCCTGCCCTGCGGAATTTGTGCAATAAAGGTAAAGTAATTACAGCTGAAATATGGCAAAGTGGTGTCTCTGCCATCTACCTTGTCATTGTTTTGTTTCTATAACAAAGAAACATGATATTGTGTTACAGTAAAGCCAAAAAGCACTGACTAACGTAGTTACATTAATCTCCAGTCTTATAGAATAAATCGCAATGAGTAAGAACATAGCTATGGATTTGATAAAATATAATGAATTTTGACAACGATGGTCTAGTCAAAGGTCATATCAAGGCCAATGCATCCACTGCTGACAAGCCTCTGGTTTGTGCTGAAGAAGCAGGCCTCTTTCCTATCACAAGAAGCACGATAAGACGTCTATACTGCCACAATTCGCCCCATTCTCGAAAACGGCTACGCAGTCTTCGTCAACACTTCCCATAGTCAACTGGTCGTCCTTGAACGAATGTATAACCGGAGCTACACAAGCTGACTTGTTCCACAAGCTCAATCCGCTATGGTTGCGCCGAGATGTGTCATGATTAAGCCAACTTTATCGAATAATTGAAGGAACTGCGCCCATTAATATACAACAGTCGATTCACCTGTAATTTGTCCGTGTCAAGCGTGCTAATAAGCGTAATGAGGCAGTCATCCTTCCTGTTCATGAAGTTCCAAACTGCTGTACAATGTTCACCAAGGGTCGTTCCTGCCCCACTATTGCAAGATTTGCAACCATTTGTGCAATTCTATTCACTCAATTTCAAAGCACCCTGTGATACATTTGGTAGTTCGTATGTCTTGGCTACAATAACGAGAATGGTTGCTTGACAGAATTTTGCTCTCAAAATAAGCAAATTTGACCGGTGAACTTTCAGTCGTAAAAGAGCTACATGCTGCACAGCAAGACTGTAAATACCGCTTTAAGTATTGTTAATCAGTGGTGTTTTAGCAAATCCGCAGTTTTTTGGTGGCATTTACAGGATAAGACTCCAATAAAGTTGCCTAAAGGTACAAAATCATTCAAATTATTAACTAATCCATGAAGCTATTGTCTTTTGTTGACCACATAGAATTGCTAGAATACATTAACGCAAGGAAATGCTGAATATGTAGTGAAGGTTAAAACACAAATTTGGCCAATGAGAAAGGAACGAACCTTCGATTAGGAGATCGAAAGCAAGGAGCTGTATAGTTGGGAATGAAAAAACAAAGATGAAGACAATTGGTGACCGGACAAGGACTAAATCAACAGTCGGAGTGAAACAGCAAACTGCTCATGTTTACAGAACCCTAAATATAATCCGAAACACGAATGCCTTAACATTCTTGCATTAAAGAGAATATTCTTTTATCTCTTGTCCTTTAATGCATTTTATTGTTGACAGAGAAGCCGAATAAAGTAGGAATCGTTTTTTAGATGAATAAATACTGTCATGAAACGTCCAGTGGCAGAATGCTGAATTTTGTACGTACGTCAAAAACTAGTCATAACAAACTAATGTTCGACTCATTTCCGAACAGGTATCAAGTTAATGATGAGTAATATTACTCCCCTGGTAACAGCCTTCGTGCCTGGCGTTGTTGACACCAAAATGCCTTAGCAGGAGCAGAGGTAAGATAACCAACGTTATGATTACGTTAAGTTATCAGGCTTGAAGAAAAATCTTGTTTGTTTTCTTTCTCTGAAGGTGCTCAATTTATTGGCAAGATGGACCTACGCCTTAACCAGTGTAATGAGGAACACCTTTGCGAATTTATTAATAGGCATATAACGAAAGAACTGGGCACTACTTTTACAGGCACGTTGTCACCAACGGAAGGATACAAGTTTACAGCACAACTTTCACAAGTTTTTGAGCTTTCTACCAATGTTCTTATGCTGAATAACAGACTTGAAGTCAGTGGAACAGATGAACAATCGTCACGAACAGAACTTCTGGGAACCTTGAACTTTAAAAAGGAAGGCCTTAATTTTGATGGTGAGTTGAGTGTTCTCCCACTCTTAATAGGATAGTAAGCAGTTTTATTGTGGAATGGAGCATCCCACGTAAATGTTTTTCAATGTAGGGCCACGGGTCTAGTGTATAACAAGTAATATAAAATATTTGTAAAATTTAAGAAACAAAGAGTGAATGGGATAGGGTATGCAATGCAGCTTTTATGATGTTTTGCGATTGATATCTGCACGTAAGTATTCAAGTGATGTTCCCCATCTTTGAGAGGAGTTAAATTGGCCTTATGGTCTTGTCGGCAAGTTTTCGTCATTATGGTCAGTGTCTAACAATTTCCTCGCCCATTCGCAACCAATCATCGTAACACAATACACGGCATATATTAGCAAGTTGTTTCTGATCTTTTCGATATTTGGCAGTCATATGACACGCTAGTCTCCAAGGTGCCTGCGCCTGGTTACTGGTGCTTTGAATAACACTTTCTGCTTTGGCAAACTACCGTTTTCCATGGGGATGTGCTTGACGGCACTGGTGTATACGATCTCGTATTACAGCATCGATCATGTACTGTATGTAGTCCGCGTTCAGGATTCGTCAGAAGGACCCCATTTTGCACGCCTCCGGGCACTGGACGTTCCCAGCTTTCATCGTCCATCGTCATTTCACACGCGTAAAATAGTTTATATGTCAAACCTGAATCCCTGGAGCGTCGGTGAATATCACGCTGCGGGAGAAGTGAATAATCCATCCGCGCATTTTCAAGGTGCAAGGTCTTAGCTGTGCGATAGAATGATAGGTACGGAGTAGACATAAAGGAGAATTGGGACCAAACAAGCATGAATAGAAACAATCAGAATGGAGAAAAAACACAGTAGAAGTGCGAATAGACAAACAAAGAAAGAGAATTAACACAAGTGGAAATCTTTAGGTAAAAGATCTCTTGATACTTTACTAAATAAGAAATACAAGAATTACTTGACGACTTTACAGTTCAAGTAAGATGCACTTGCCAGGGAACATAAAATAGTTCAAAAACTTGGGCTATTAAAATTTGGATGTTTTAGGAAAATCCAATGAAGGCAAGCAAAGGTGAGTAAGGATAGACAGTGTGTGATTTAATCTTCTATGAATGTCGCGAGTTATTTTCCATGAGCAGCTGAAAAGAAATTTATTCAGTTCCCAGGGAGACATTGGAGGTTACTTAGTGAATGTCAAGACGAAGGGAATGGCTATACGGCTATACAAAATTCTTGCAATGAAAATTAAGGTTAAAAAGGCTAGTTTTTTTGATAAACGACCACGAAAATCAGACCGTGCAATCAATAAATTCACAGTAACATTGAAGGTCTTGGCAGAACAACCCCAGTTACATTTGCATGAAAATTGACTGCATTGTTCGAGCACGAGACTTGATTTAGAAATATTTATGGAAAATAATCGTAACTATTATTAATTGAATCGTACTCGATGGTGTTAAATATTAAATGTTAAATTAGTAATTTTAAATTGATATTTGCATAATATCGTAAAAGGTTTGCAGGCTTACGTCTTGTTTTTTTTGTTTGCAGCGTCAATTTCTTTGACTAAACTTGGTCGATTTGTCCTTCTGAGCTATCCAAAGACCAAATGGACCAACTTCTTTGGAGTACATTTTGGAAGCCTTCATAACATTTCTATAGAGCAGGACATTATTCCAACCAGCAATATCAACAAATTAGGTAAGTGTGGCTTGCAAATGGCTTCAATTAGATGTTTTAAGATAATGCAAATAGCTGTAAAACATCATTTTGATTTATCTGATAGATTTACCCACTTAATAGTGGTCATCATAATCATTATCATCATATTCATCACTGCTAATATCATCAAAATATATTACTATTGTCATCATTACCATCATTGTTATTATTATAATCCTTATCGTCATAATCGTTATTAGCATCATCATTATTATCATCATGAACATCATCGCTATCATCATCAAAATATATTATCATTATCATCATTAGTATCATTCTTATTATTATGTTACTTATCCTCATAATCATCATTATCATCGTTGTTATCATTATTATTATTATTATCATCATCATTATTATCATTACCATTATTATTGTTTTTGTTGTTTTATTATGCATATTATTATCATCCATCGTCATCACTTATCTTTGTCAATAGCCCACTTTAACCTGAAAGTATTATTGTTATTTTATGTGTTTTCCATTCACTAATTTTAACCATATTACCGAATTATCGTTGGTGTATTATTGCTATATCATTATGTATTTTTCCAGACCAAAGCACTGCCTATAAATATTTTTAATTAATAACATCAAAGTCAGAGAACAAGATAAAGGAAAATATTTATTGCTAAGGATTAACTAAATGTGGTCCTAAACGCTCTGCAAGGCCAACCTGGATTTGTCAGATGAAAGAATAACTACTTAGTGTTAAATCAACCATGATTTCTGTCATTTATTTGTATCAACCTGAACACTACTAATATTTATGTTATTAAAATACTCACTTGGAATTGTCAAAGGGAAATAACTTATTGTGAAGTAACTATGATTTTTGTCACGTACTTATCTGAACTCTGTGACATCTATGTCAAAATTGCTTGGGTTTAAAAAAAACAGAAGGAATTTTTAAAAAATTGTCGAGACAACATAAAACTGAGGATGGCTTCTTATTTCGTTTTTCCATTTTTAATAACACTGCGATTCCCACCTAATTAGCATCAAAGTATTTTTCATATTTATTTCTCTGTCAGCTTTTGAGGGACATCTTCACTATGGCGTACCGGACGGGATACCACTAAAAATGAGCATCAAGGCATCTTATGATTTAGGAGAGAAGGAAGAAAATACATTTTATGGTGTACTACCCAGTTTTAAATTAAAGGAATTTGCAGATGCCTTAAAGGTAAACATTGAAAATGAAGCGATGAGGGATCTTAAATTTAAAGGATCAGTAGCTGTTGGATATTCCAGTGGCAAGGATGGTATGTATGATTATGCTTGATTAGACTTTTAACAAGTACAGTGATATAGAGATTTTCACAAGCAGCAATCTACTATAAATAGCGTATTTCAGGAGAAAAGTGTAGTGCCAAATTACAAATATTTGAGTTCAGTGATGCATTATGGTGACATATTATAGTGGAGTAGTTCAGTGGATTCTTTATAGTACATGCATATATTTAAAACAAATACAGGGTTATAAAATTCTTTTCCAATTTAACTGTAAATGTGTGAGCAGGAGATATCCTGAAATGAAGCATTCTTTATTCCTGTAAGTCCACTACGTCAGAATATCACAATCCAAGCTTGCCTGCAGTAAGCAACCACCAGGTAGGTGCAACCCATTCATAGGCCTTGAAGAAGCTTCAATTGCCCTTCAAATATTGAATAAAGGTCCTCAAGACATATCAGAATCGAGGACCTAGCATTCACTTTGGATTCCTTTGGAAGACGTACTAGAATCTTTACTAGCCTCAAAAGCGTTAGAGGATACATTTCCTGAAGATTTGCCGTTTGTTATGGGTAGCTGCTAGAAATTTTCGCATAAAATTTTGTAACCTGCTGTAAGGCTAGTTTTTGATAGAGTGATCAAGGGAATATGATTGCATTGTCACACACTGATGATATACTCTGTACTTTGTTTTGTAATTAAGTAAGTAACTCTTACTTTAACATTGCTTCTCTCTTGTTCGCAGACTTTTATGCAGCTGATTTGGAACAAAAATTCAGTCCTAAACAGTTCACTATAAAAGGTTTAGCAACTCTATTTGGTAGGGAAACTGCCTGTACTATTCTAGAAAAGAAATATGGGTTTCGTCTAGGTGCAGTTTTCCCGAAGCTGAACATATCAGATGGAAGGATCATTATGGATAAAGTAAGTGGCCGGTTTGTGGCTTTAAAGATGTTAGTTCCTTCAGACGCCGTTTAATTCATAGCTCCAAAACATAAGCTTATAGCATGCTCTGTTTTGAGAAATGTCTCGTAAAAGCCCATGATAAGGTACGCTGAAAAGAGGACTCTTAAAAATTAAAACAAAGAGAAATGTCGGTCTTCTTAGTAACTTCTTATTCGCACCTGAATGGATACAAAAAACCCGAACAGCAGTTCCGTTCCATCTTGACAAAGAAACACAGATTTTAACAGTGTCATCAATGTAATCAGGACAATTTAATGTCTAACATGATCAAACTAATCAAATTTATTTATTAACATGGCTCAACCAGTCCAAATGTTGACAATTTGCATTTAAACTTTGTTCATATAAATGCCAATTCATTAATGTCATTACCTCAGTCATAATATACTACACTGTGTGGTGCCGTGAAATTGATTTCAAAAACCATATGACTAAGAACCTAACATTGTAGTCCTAAGTCTTTAGGATTATTTTTGACTGCTAATAAAAGATCTAGATCTATTCTTGCATCCTTTGTTTACTCTTTCTTTAAAAGGTTATTAGGCTTTTTTTCTCATATTAATGCGTTACCTATCAATATTACTTGTACTAATCTATTCCACAACCTTTTATTCTTTTTTGTTTTTTTAAACAAGCAAAAAATGTAGAGTAACCTATCAAAGAATCTGAGATATCCCAATCGTGAATATCGGTTTTGTTACTATGTCAGTCCTGTTTCAAACTGCGTTGATCAAGAGTCGAATTAAGTCGCTTCAGTTAACAACATGATAAATGGAACCTGCCTTTAGTAAAGCTGACATCTATAAAGCTTTCCGTATGACACTGATCACATAGATTCGTCAGAATACAGTAACAGTTAACAGAGCAGAATCAGTAATGTACGATTGGATAGAAAATTGACCAATTAGAAAGGAAAGAACCAAGTAATGGGCCAGAAGAGACACAGAGAGAAAGTACAAAAGAATAAAAGAGTAAGAAAAGGTGTAAGATGATAAGATAACCACCAAATTAAACAAGTGGAACAACCGAAGGGGAGCCACAAATTCCTTATGTCGACAATGGCTAGGCTTATGCTCCCAAATGTAATTTGCCTCCAACACACCGAGATGAAATTTTGACCTTTCTCATGCAACCACCGAAAAAAGGTCGTCACTATTCAGCTCGGGGCAGGATGGACTATTGAGAAGATGCTATTCTATAGCAGAGTCGCATTCCTTAGTCGTAGGGCAAGATTTTCAAAGTCACAGGAGTTGCTGGCGAACAAATAGATTGAATCAGGGAGCCAATATCATAATTTTGATCAAATTCGGCTCAATGTGAAAATAAGATTGCTTTTTTCCTCAATTTGACATCATCATTATCCATTACACCTAGTGGTGTGTAGGGCAGCAACAAATCCCTCCAGCTCGACCTGTCCAGAGCCAACTTAGCCAATGAATCCCAAGAGTGTCGCATTGCTTTCATCTCATTCCCCACTGTCCTCCTCCACGTCACTCTTGGTCTTCCTCTTTCCATCTGGGGTCCTGTACAGTGCTGTTCTTGTGATTGACTGTTGGTCCTTTCTCAACACATGTCCTATCCACCTCCATCTCATTCTTGTAATGATGGTGCCCAAGTCCTCTTGCATGCATCTCTGTAGCAGGGTTTCGTTAGAGATCCTGTCTGGCCAAAAGATGCGGAGGATTCTTCGAAGACAGGTGGTGTGGAAGGATCCAATTTTGGCAAGATCTGCCTCCGTCATCCTCCAACATTCAGATCTATACAGGAGCGGTGACAGAACGCAGCTCTGATACAGTCTCGGCTTGGTGTTGGTACTGTACTGTGTGGATCTCCAGATGATGTTTATCTCTTTGAATACGCTCCTGGCCTTGCTCAGTCTGCTGTGAATGTCCTCCTTTGTGTCCCCCACCCTGGGGTTTGATAATGCTAAGTATGTGAATTTGTCTGCCTGGCGTAGATCTGCCCCATTCGCTTTTACAAGGGCTGGGTGTAGACAGTCAGTGTCATGGTCTCTGTTTTCTTGGTGCTGATTCGGAGCCCCACCCGCTGCCCAAAGATCTGAAGTCTGCTTGTCTTGTCCTGGATCTGTTGGTGTGTGTGAGACGCCTTTTAAAAGTCAACAAAGTTCAGATAGAGCTGTCGCTGCCATTCTGTGCATTGCTCAATGATGTTCAAAAGAGCAAAGATCTGATCTGTGCATCCCCGTTGCTTTCTAAATCCCGCTTGTTCCTTCCAAAGTGTCTCGTCCACTGTGTCTGACATTCTTATGACGATGACGTGCAGGGCCCCTTTCTTGGGAATCATGATGATCACTCCTTTGGTCCAGTCATCAGGTACCTTCTCCCCCTCCCATACAGCTGTGAACTCAGGGTCTGCCTTAAACAGCTCAGCATCAAGATTGCCCTGGCCTGGTGGCTTGCCGTTTTTGAGGGTCTTGATGGCAGCCACAATATCTTCCTTTGTCGGAAGGTCAGTGTCAATCTCTAGGTCTTGCTTGGGTTCTGGGATGACAGCTTCCCCATCAGGTGGCAGTCGGGTGAGGACTTCCCTGAAGCATTCAGCCCATCTCTCTTCTTGTTCCTTCTCTGTTGTCAGACGTTTCCTTGTTTGTCCTTGATTGGCCCCCCATTACTTCCCCTGAACTTGCCACACATACACTTGGTGATCTTGAAGACTCGCCCCTATTCTTCTTGTGTTGTAGCCTCTTCTGCCTTTGCTGCTAGTTATTCCATGGCGTCTCGCTTGTTTCGGTGGGCGAGCCTCTTCACTTTCTTGTGCACCTCTCTGTAAAGCTCCTCTTGTCTCTCGTGTAGTCGCGGAGTCTGAAGTAGCTTTTTCTTGATCTCCCTCCTTTTTGTAATGGCATCTAAGGTCTCTTGCTGTATCCAGTCCTTGTTGGTATTCTTCTTTCGGTATCCAAGCTTCTCCTTGCTTCTCTCAGTGTACAGTGCTGCAATGTGGTGCCATGTTGTACCTATGTCCTGTTGATCTGCCAGGTCTTGCAGAACCTGGAATCTGTTTCTGACATCGGTGATGAAGGCAGCCCTCATCATGTCGTCTCTCAGTTGCTGGGTGTTGAATCTTATCTGGAAGTCAGTCCTGGCTGGAGTCTTCATCAGTTTCATCTTGATGAGTGTTCTAGTGTTCTAGGCAGATCTTTGTCTTAATGCTGTTCAAGCCCTCCCTCATCCTGCTGGTAGCTTCCACTCGGCTTTGGCCATCAGCATACATACGAGTCCCACCGGACCCGGAAGGCTCACCAAACGCTGAAGTAGAGTTTGTCCTTGCTGCTGTTTCCGTAACGTAGTCGTTTTTCCGGGACAGAATTGTTAGCACTGCGCCCAACTCCCAGCCTGGAGGACCAGTGGATCACTCTTCGTCTGGCTTCTATCCGACGACCAGTCTGGCACGGGGGACCCTACTAGGAGCTTGAGCTCCAGCCAGCATAGCTCTTGGGATCATGGAAGCACACAAGCTCCTTCATCACGTCAAGATGGTGATCCCCGAAGGGGACAATTTGACATTGTACCCTTTAAATTCAGCAGCTGCATACATTACTCTAATATATATTCCGCAATTTTCGGTTGTACCCAGTCTCAATGTCGACCACCACAAAGGAACAGCAAGGAATCAAGTATGATGCCAAAAACTGTAAAAATGGCGTCTGCTTCATGGTCTTATCAGATTTGTTACAATTAACATGAGTCGTTTGAGACAACTTGACTAAAACATTTCCACATATGCATAAAATAGCTATTTATTTTGACCAAGCTTCGAATTAACTAGGCCAAAGGACGAAAACTTCAAAAGTGACAGTCGATGTCTCTAGGTATACAGAACATGGGATCACAGCCCTGAACTATTATGAATTCATTAATTTAATGAGCCCAACGTCACTGCATTGTTATGATTCACTTGCTTTAAGCAAATTATTTCTTTTTCTGTCTTTTTAGGGTCGAAAGGGTAGCGGACCACGTGTCAGGGTTAAAGTCGGGAATGACAGGAGTGTTGTAAAGATTGCTGGAAATTTGTGTGTTGCTGGTATAGCAGGAGAGAACGAAATAAATGTACTTCCTGATGGTAAAGTCAATATTGAAGTAGAAGGGGAAATGATGGATGTTATAACAGCTAAACTAAGACTCACCTCAAGATATGGTCCGCTTGAGAGCATGAAATTTAAGGTACGACCTGCTAAAGTTTAAGCCCTCTAAGAATTAAGAATGAAGACATGGTCATGATCCCACGAATGCAAATTTGATGCCTTCAGCATTGAACAGAACATTGAACGTATACCTATTTTACCGTTGTAATTTACATAAAAATTGTAAGAGCTGATGTACCATTCAGACACTCGAACACCAAGGTTAAGCGAAGAACATTTCCAGCCAAGCAGAAACCAACGGTGGGTATGACCAACTTGATTAATGGCACATTTACTCGAATGTTGGCACTTAAGACTGACGATTTTTGCTGAAGGACATTTCTCTACTTTGGTATTAAGAATCAAAACGTAAAGTGATTTATTCAATTTTAATGTTCGTACCGGATTTCCCTATCGGCAGTGCGATGTCTATCTATCTATCTATCTATCTATCTATCTATCTATCTGTCTGTCTGTCTGTCTGTCTATCTATCTATCTATCTAT
>JANTCA010079819.1:0-36012 GCA_024741275.1 Chironex yamaguchii
CATATCACATCATATCACATCATATCACATCATATCACATCATATCACATCATATCACATCATATCACATCATATCACATCATATCATATCACATCATATCATATACGATATACCATATACGATATACCATATACGATATACCACATACCACATACCACATACCACATATCACATAGCACATATCACATATCACATATCACATATCACATATCACATATCACATATCACATATCACATGTCACATATCACGTATCACATATCACGTATCACATATCACGTATCACATATCACGTATCACGTATCACGTATCACATATCACGTATCACATATCACGTATCGTATCATATCGTACCGTATCGTATTGTACCGTACCGTATCCTATCGTATCATATCATATCATATCATATCATATCATAACATATTGTCTTGTGTAGTATTCTATCGTATGATATCATATAGTAGCGTATCGAATGGTATCATATTGTATCATATTATATTATGTGTTTTATTGCATTTTAATGTGATGTTTCCATCGTATTCTAGTGCATTGTGATTTTTTGTCTTTCAAGTATTTGTTTCTATTACATTGAATTTTTCTATTGTATTTTGTCATGTGCAATAATATCGTTCATCTGATTTAGTACTGGAAAGGAAATGGTTGCTGTTGTAGGAATTTTCATGTTGTTTGTGTTCTCTTGATTACAATGTCATATTTCCAAAGCAGGTAAGATATTGCATATTAAGTTTGTCTAATTTACATACCCTAAATGGAACATTTTCATTAACTGAGACCTCCGCTTTTTTCCATTCTTGTCCTTGATTTTCAGCTTTGTGCCAAATCAGCTTGACTTTCTCAGTCACAATGTTTAGAGTATATACCCGTAGAGCCCCAGTGGATGCTCCGTACATGTGATAAAAAAATCGTAAGCACTGAGGAGTTTTCCGATCGAGAATTAGACTTGCAAGATGAGCTCGATTTCCTGGTTCTGCAGGTGCAGAGGCTTCTACGTATATGTAATGCCCTACAAGCAAGTATTTAAACTAGGTCATAAGAAATGACTTTTGTCAAATATGATTAATTGTACGCAAAAATGGACATTGTTCTACATTAATATTCTGCAAACATTTCAGAAATGACCTTTGATTTAGTTCAGATAGTACATAAAACTACAATATTGCCATGAAAATTTGCGACATTGCGCTAAAAACATTTTGAGATATTTTTTCATTATGGCTGAGGCTCATTGGAAAAATTTTTCGTTTTTACAAGCAGATAATTGAAAATTCTGTTGAAGATGCCATTTTATATAAACACTTAAGGTTCATATTATTTCTAAAATGCAAATGGAATAAAATAGTAGATTATACAGTAGATTACGAAAATAGAACATCAGGTTCGTTAAGACGTTTCAGCTTGCATACCGCAAATGATCAATTAAGTGCCGCTACTCGATTAAGCGCTGCAGTCAAATAAACGCTACACTCTTGGCAAATGTAATTACATAAGCATAAACATATTTACAATAATTAAACTAGGAACGGTTTTCATAGACAACTTACCAAAACAATAAATAACAATACTGGTACAGGAGAACAATAAAAAACATTTCTTTGCAGAGGTGAAATATGAATTTTTATTCTTAGGATGTAAAATTCTAAACTGCACTGTTTATCACAGGATATCTCTCGAAGTGTAGCGTCTCAGACATCGAGTTCTTTTCCTCGAAATGAGCAGAATAACCTTTGTAAAAACAAATCTCCTGGCGGTAAAGTTTGTTAAAGAAAAACTTGTAACCACTAAATTTAAAACATTATTGAGCCCTAGTTACACTAAAAATTGTTCTTAACAATCTTTCAAGTAAGCGCCACTACTTATTTAAGAGTCGCAGTTGAAAAAAGGAGGCATCTAAAAACCTCAGAACTTCATTAAGTGCCGCGGCGTTCAATTCATCACTTACGGTCAATCATGTGAATGTGAAGTTCTATTTACCATCGATCATTCAGCGTCTACACTATTCATACTTTTAGTCATCAGAACAAAAGAAACTCAATCAAAGAATGAAAAATGCTTCAAAGATACAGTCTCGAAGGCTTACAATGAATGATTACCAGCAAGGGCCTTAGTATCAATGTCATGGCAAAGCATTTGAACTTGAAAATATTAAAACTCAGAAGGGTGTCTCATAATTTAAGATATGCCCATAAAGTGTTTACTATTCCAGTCAACGTGAAACCACTTGACTGCCTGTCAAAAATACTTATAACAGTTTACAACATACACAATCTAAGAAAATTGCAAGTGACATTCTTTTATAATCTTGTAGGATTGTAAAATAGCGTGCCAGCTAGTTTGATTAAGGGAACAATGTCAAATATATTTTGGACATGTACAAATGGCTACTTTTTGATTAATAGCAATAAACAAATTGAGTAGACATTTGATCAGCCTTTGAGTCATAAATGAAAATCCTGTTAATTATTTTGATGACGACTTAATAAAGGAAGAAAATGACATGTGTAAACAAATGTAAAATCTAACGCAGGAATGTGATGCAAAACTAACTTTGGCATTTGGTAAACGTAAGTAAGATGGAAGTGAAATTAGTTTACCTGTTCCTGAGGTGTGATCTTGTCTGGGTCCTGTTCCTCCAGATGGTGTAGCACCTTTATGAAGGATCCAATAGAAATTACCACTGTTGCTTGCCATATTTCCCCATCCACAAAATGGTCTTACGGTTGACTCGAATTTGCAATCGTAAGGACCTATAATGATTTTTCAAAGAAATTGGTCACCATGTATAACGGCATTTTAAAATTTCAAAATTGTCCGCAAGCTAAAGCAGTAATGCTGTTTGGAAAAATAACAGCAGGTGTAGATTAACGTCCTTTTAGGCATAGCATAGAATTTGTATAGATAATAAAGATAATGCAAAATATCTATATTTTTCAAAACTTTGCAATTTATGGTTAGTATTATTGAGTGAGATAAAACATTACCTAGAGAACATGAAGGCATTCTGCAGCTTTGTACCTCATGCCTCTTTCCAAAACAGGGCTCTCCATTGTGCTTTGGTTCCGGATCGTTACAAACTCGCTTACGCGTTCGATGTCCAACTCCACAAGACGATGAACATGAGCCCCAAGAACTCCATCTCCCCCAGTGGCCATTAACTGGAGCTAAATTGAAATTGAAATAAGTTAACCATAGGACGACAACTTACCGGTTAAACAGTAGTAGCAATGAGAGCAATGCAAACATGAAAGCTTTCCGTGATAGTAAGTAAAATGTTTCCTACAGGTACAAAAATGGCTTTACTATCAAACTCGCTCTACTCACCTTTACGTTTGATACTGTCACTCACATTGGTCATAATATGATAACTAGCAACAATGCTGAAGGATTATAGTAACAATTAAGAAAAAATTGACCGATACGAGACAAATCATCCAACGATTGCCCATGGTAAAATCCAGACACACTTTTTATTATATTTAACATTTATCACGTTCCGTTATCAGCATGCTTAAAAAGCAAACCCGTAGCTAAGTGATCACCACATGTAACACTTAGTGACAAATAAAATTGCAAAATGTATTTGATAAGCAAAACATGTTTCGGCTATTCAACTGCCATCTCCAGTTGACATTGATAACAGTTTTATCATATTTATACTCACTCACAAAACAATAATCTGTAAAGTTATTTAACAATTTGTATTAAACACAAGCACACATACATTGATTACATGATGAGCTACAGTTATCTCTCTTGTTATTGTTGTTTCTGCTGTTTTGGAAAGGCAAAAACAACAACAGTAATGATAATTCATTCTTGGGTTATTGTTTTTATATTCATTTAAAATGTATTATTTGGGTTGGTTATTGTTGACGTCACGTGTTCTGCTGTCTTTATCATTAGTTGATTAAAGGGAAGTAGCTCTTACTTCACTAGTAGTGCTACGAGCGACAGACTTTAAATAGGTCAAATATAATTTTGTGTAAAAAGAAATGAACAGCTAACAAGGAGTTTTGTTTACTTCGCTTGTGCTAAAGGAAGAGTCATTTGTTAAAAGTATGCATTAAGAAAGATATCCTAACCATTTGAAGTAAATGAATGTATTTAATATATATATGTTCATTTTATACAATACCATAACATTCTGTTTTGTCCTCCTTGCACTTCGCAAATTGCGTTTGAACTCCAAATTGGTTTGCTCCAATGCAATGCTTAGGATTGCTGCTGCTGCAGAATCGCTGTCTCTCCTTATAGCAATAATCAGAACAAGGCCCGTATTTGCTCCAGGAGCTCCAGTGCTCTCCAGCTAAAAAACAGTATGGTATTTTGCATTGTCATTACTAAACAGTCTCTAAATTAATAATATTTGATCAAAAGACATGTTACTGGAAGTAGCTGTTACCTCTCAAACATCTGATCATTTTTTCTTTATTCTCGTAGATTCAACGTAACCTTAAGTTTGTGTGATGATTTTAAACTCGCAATGTTAGTGCTACCAACATATGTGTGTGTATCGTATCAATTTTCATGAAAAGGTAACTGTCAAAATTATTACTGTCACTCTTTTTACTTAATTATACTACTGTATAAAAAACATACTATGTATTTATCTGTTATTATTACTTGTGTACTAATTAATCTAATTTTCTTTCCATCAATCTATAGCATTTGAATAATTAGTAGTGTACCTTTAAAAGCTGCACAATCATAAAGAACGTTCAGCTGAAGAATATCAAGTGCGCTCATTCCATTCAGTTGTCCAAGTTTTAATTCTTTGTTTCCAGTTGCTTCCATAGTTGGTTTATTATTTTTGCTGAAGGCATACTTGCCATAATGCATTACACTTGTCGGATCATACTGCACTCCTAAGGTATTGGCTGCTCCGTTGTCTGTCTTGTGGAAGTTGTACTCTTGACCTAAAACACGGAGTTGGAGAGTTTAGTTCCAATTGTTAAAACTTTTGCAGAGATGAACATCAAGCAGTTATGAATGCAATGTTTCCAGGTCCATATTTACCTTCGCCAAGAAGGTTATGTTTTTATCTGAGTTTGTGTATTGGTTCATTGTTTTATTGTTTTATTGGTTTGCTTCATAGCAAAATAACTCAAAACTTTATGGACGGATTTTGGAAAAATTTTCAGGATAGGTCAGAAATGGGCTAACTTGAAGATAAATAATTTTCCGTCTGTTTGCCTGTTTATGTGTGTTTCTGTCTGTCAGCAGGATTACACAAAACCTACGGGACAAATCCTTATGAAAAATAAGAGAGAGACGATCAGTCCTGATCCAAGTGACGTTCCATTACATTTTGGGGATGATCCAAATGAAATCCTGAATTCTGGATCTTTGTTTCGGTAATAAAACCTTCATAGTGCTCTTTAGGGATGATCCAGTTACCATATTAACAGGGGGAAAATGTTAAATAATAATACTGGCTTGGCGAACGTTTGTGCTCTTGGAGTAGTTCTAGTTACTTTTTTGTTTTTATCGGTTTTGAAATAACATTGAACTCATAGACAAGAAATACAACTTGCAAAGCTTAATCTATATACAATTATACAAAACAGGTACGTGAAACGATGTTATGTAACATGAATTCTCTGATGTATTAAGTTTCTCGGGATAGACCAGAGACGCTCTGATGACCTTAACAATCACCTTCAAAATCATTGCTGACAACTGTTCCTATGGAAATGGTGCATGCCATTTCATACAAAATGGTGGATTTTTTGCTTGGTCTACTATTTAACCTGTTTTTAAAAAATTGTTTCTACATACAGTGTTCAGAAGCTAACTAAATTCAATTAATTCAATAACAGTATTTTAAGATTTGTTATGAAAATTTGCCTTGTAAGCAAAGATCCTTCCAGAATATGCTTAAAATTTGTATTACAGCAATTTCTGAATAGTGCTTTTGTCATGTGAGTCATAGGTAATTTCTACTAAGAATATAATAAAAAATTCACTTCTTTAGTTTTCTAATGTTAAACTATAGTGCTCCAGCATGACTGATAATTATGTCAGCAAGTTTAATATCGTGTGAATTTAAGTGATATTCGTGTTAAGTCAGTTAAAGATTAGGGGAGTATAAGACATGATTACAAAGTGTAATTTTACTTCTTAGTGAGGTTGTGAGTTACTTCTTTGTCGCCATACGGTCAGCGGCATCATGCTTAATAAAAGTAGACTCTACATTTTAAATTGCACAAACGCCATTTGAGAGTTACATTAATACAAATGACACAAAGCGTAAAAGCCGTATAACTTGATACAGTTTACAAACGTTAACAATTCAGGGTTGAATAATAAGACCATGCTTATAATAATGTATCTCTATTTGCATTAGGTAGTCTCAAATGTAAATAAAAGTAAACATAGAACATTCTTATCAATCATCATCATGGGCAGCCATTGTCTGTCCACTACAGGACAAAGGGCTCGACATGCTGTCGCCACTTCCTTCTTTCTTACGCCATTGGTTCCAGTTTGGACCTCCCCAGTAAGCGTCAATTTTCTCTGTCTTCCCCTCTTTCTTCGTCCAACTCTTAGTGTCCATTCGGTCGTTGCTCTTGTCCGTCTGCTATCTTCCTCTCTTGCGACATGACCAGCCCACATCCATTTTGCTCTTTTCGTTGTTCCTAAGATCCCCTTCCCAAGATTTGTTCTTTCTCTGATCAGACGACTGTCTTTCTGTCTTACAGAGTTATGCTGAGGATACTTCGTTCCATATATCGCTGAGTAACAACCAACCTTCTCTACGTACCCGTATGTCATTGAAGGCAGTATCACTTGGCCATGGATCTTTCTTTTCAAGCATGGCATTTCAACATTCCTTAAGATGTCGTTACTTTTGCCAAAGACTTTCCAGTCATCTGTTATATGTCTTTTGATTTTGTTGTCTTGTTTTTTGTCCAAAAGACTAATGCGCTGACCCAGGTAGATGCATTCTTGCACCTGTTTTACTTGTTTGTTGTTCACACTCAAGTTCTGTTTCATGCTGCTTATCATCTTAGTCGTACTTGCATTTATCTTTAGTCCCCTCTTCTTGCTTTCTGCTTCTAATTCATTTATCAGTCCTCCAAGCAGATGTGAATAATTTGGGCGAGATTGTGTTCCCTTGTCTAACACCCTTTGTCATCTTAACTAGTTTTGTCTCTTTCTGTAAGTTAACTACTGAGATACAATTTTATATAGGTTGGCCAGAAGGTCATAATACTTGTAGTGCATTCCGATTTTTAAGGCTAGAGAGGATTGCTTGGGTCTCCACTGAGTCAAATGTTTTCTCGTAATCTATAAAGGCAAGATGGAGTGGCCTTTGAAGCTCTTATTTTTCTCTCAGTTGATTCAAAGTATGGATATGGTCTATTGTTGTTTATTTTGATCTAAATCCCGTTCACATAGTTGCTGTTCATCTAATTCTACTTTTCACCGATTTGTGAGTACTTTTGTGAATAGTTGACAACAGACTAATTGGTCAATAGTTTTTAGATCCTTCCTATTTCCTTTTCTGAAGAGAATAGTCACGTTGGTTTTTTTCCATGATGCTGGTATGGCTTTAGATTTGACATATTTTGTAAAGAGCTCTGCGAGTTCCTTGCATATGACATATCTTTTAGCTCATCTATTATTGTGCCATCTTGTCCAGGAGCTTTCCCTCTATGTATAGCAAGCAAAGCATGTTTAACTCCCCAGAGCTTTACATCTGGTAATTGGTCTGTTTCGGTGGTCTAAACTGTTACATCTTGATTTCCTGTGTAGAGCTACTAGTAGAGTTTATGGATTCTATCCAATATTTGGTCTTGGGCTGTAATTTCGTCATTGTTTCTGTCTAGCATTTTCGTCATTGTTTCTGTCTAACATTTTCATCATTGTTTCTGTCTAGCATTTTCGTCATTGTTTCTGTCTAGCATTTTCATCATTGTTTCTGTCTAATATTTTCGTCATTGTTTCTGTCTAGCATTTTCATCATTGTTTCTGTCTAGCATTTTCGTCATTGTTTCTGTCTAATATTTTCGGTCCTTTGTCTTGCTTTTTTCATACTTGTGCCTGTTTCTGGTTCTTCTCTAACCCTTTCTGTGGTTTCCACCGTCTCCGGTGTTCTCTGACTTTTTTATCGTCTTGTTCGGTTTTTCATAGGCCATCATGTCAGCTGCACTTCTTTCTTGCCTTTGGTGGAAAGAACTTTGTTGCTTGATGAGGCTTTTGGTTGCGTCTGCTAATTTGTCACGTGGTTGTTGTGTTTGACCTTTTGCCACGTTCTCTGCACATGAGTGGGTTATCTTGGTCAACCCTCTGTTAGCTTCATCTAGGCCTCTTCTTTAAAAATATATTGTTTTAATAGAATGCAAAAACCCAGCAGAGTAATAATTATATAAAGCACACAATGTGCAATGATTGCATACAAGCACATATGTGTAGCGTAAAAGCACACATTGTGTAGCATAAAAGCACACATTGTGTAGCGTAAAAGCACACATTGTGTAGCATAAAAGCACACAATGTGCAATGATTACAAACAAGTACACATTGTGTAATAATAGGATAAAAGTCAGCAGTGTGCAGTGATTGCATACAACCACTCAATGTGGAATGCATCCATACAATTGGCTCAATAGATTTTTAACGTAAAAACTTATTCCTGTAAATATTATTTCTCATTTCGTTTCTAAGTTTTTCAAGAACTTTTGATCAATGCATTCTTTTGAAAGATTAATGGTATTCTGGAATTTAATCTACAGCAATTATCTGTATCTACATTTTGCAATAGTCGTAACTTAAAAGTGCACAACGTAATGACACCTTAAAGTAAATTATTTCTAATAATTAGCTCCATGGTGTAAAGTACTGATTGACATGCATTCGTAAAATGCAGAAAACATTGGCAAATAAAGTTGGGAAAAAGCACCAACCTTCTTCAATATTCTCCCAAAAGATTTCTACGTATTTATCTCGATCAGGTCTGCTTTGTTCATGCCAAAATCCTAAACTGTGCAGTATTTCATGTACTATTGTGCCAGTGATGAAGCAGCCGTCACCAATAGATATTTCTTGCGGTCCTTCTCTCCAAAAAATTTTTCCAACAGCTGACCAACATCTAAAAGTGGAAATGTATTTTTCACATTTATGGATAATTATCAACTTGACTTGAATAAGTTTAAAGAATATTATAACATTCTAACTTTCCTAGCTCTCTGCAATCAGCAATCAGGTTACAAAACCTTACAAATTAGAACATTACATCAATCAATATTCAAAGACTACAGAATACGTACCAATCGCATATCAAATAATAATAAGATACCCAAACACAAATTTAATATAAAAGAGCCATTTCTTCTATGAATATGGTCTTTTAACTTACTTATATAGAAACATGATTTGAATCTTTTCTTGTACTACTGTAATGACAACCTCTCAAAGTTTGAGAAGTTAAAAGCAAACTTTTTTAGATGACTGATTAACAATTCAGAAAAGCAACATTATTTAATTTATACTTAAGATGGAACCTGCATTTTATTTTTTAAAAGCTTGGATCCTATTCCAACTCAAATTAGTTGAAATGTGGCAGCATTATTATTGAGCTGTCTCTATTCTACAGCTTTTTTGTTTATACTTAATACCATGGGATTCACAAGAACAAACCTTTATGATGTATATAAGTGGTTCAGCAATGGCTGAAACATTAATAAGAAGAAAAGTAGATTATGCTTTTACCCATCCTTTTTGACGAAGTAAAGCCAGTTCTTTTCTGTGTCCCTCCTTTTGAATTTGACGCAAGATTTTTCTTGGATATGTTGCATTCCCTTCTCTAATAGTCCTCTATATGGCTCTACAGTTATAATGTAAAGTGATAAGGTTGGGTCCAAAAATAAACAATGTACGAAGAGTCATTCAATAATGAAAGAACTGCTTTAGTCCTCTAGCAAACATCTTAAAATATGTGTCAGGTCTGATATAAGCATTTTTACAAATCACGTGAATGGAAAGGCTGTGTAACAAAATCTTTGAAAAAAATTTGCTGGATTTAGGTTAAAAGAAAAAGCAAAGACGGATGACAAGCGTTTCAGCTTTGAGCGAGCAGAAAAGTAGTCTTTGAGGCTGGCAACCTTTCGTGCAAGAGAGGAAACTTTACGTAATATATAATTATAACTTTTGCATAACCACTGAGATTGAGCGTCTGACTTGTATGATATAAAATAATATAAATTAACATTTTTTAACCTTTCAAATAATTCTTCAGAAAAATTCCACTGACTTGTATACATGGATTCCGTATATATACATATATATAACATATATGAGCATATATATTTTTATATAACAGAATCACAGGAAATGAATGGGGTTATAATCTGTCTGACGAGTACTTTCCCACGAAACTCCGAGTAACAGAGAATCAGTCTTTTCGATTTCTTTGATTCTCTTATCAACTCTCTGTACTTTGTACATAGAGCACCTTCTTTCGGTGAAGACAGCACCATTTATGCAATATATATGTTTATATATATTTGTCAAGAGTGGACCATTACCACAATAACTGCATCGAGTGGGAGCCGACGAAGCTGGAATACCCCGACTAAAGAGGCAACGCTTAAACCAATGTACTCTGACAGCACAAAGATTTGGTGAAGGACGTTCAAAGTCCTTGATGTAACGAGACAAAACCTAGCGGTGGTAAAGTGGCAAATGTGACGTTCACAACAAATCCTTCTTCCTCTATCTAATCTTTATTTCTCATAACGGTGGTTGCAGAATTGTGCACTTGACAGGGTAAAACACTGTTGACGACAAAAAATGTGATTCACTTGCATGTCTACTAATAGAGGTTATACAAATATCTATATAATGTGAGATATAGATATAAGATTTAAAAAAGGTAATCTACAGATTGAAATAGCGAAATACTAAAAGTAGCCGTATTCTTGTGTGCATGAGCTAATATTACCAAGTTCCTTCGAGATGACGTAGGGAATAACTCTTGTCCTCCAAAGGTACTTTCGGTCTCGTTTTGTGTCTCTTTTTTGAAGTTCAGCTCTTTTCCTCAATCTCCTTTTACTGTTAAAAGTTGTAGGTTTGGAGGGATTTTTAAGATTTAGAAGGTTTATATCTCCCTCGTATAACATTTTCAGCTTTTTAGCTACAAAAGAGAAAACGTGATTAATAGAAGCTTTGTGAACATAGTTTTTCTGAAAGAGTGACATATAATAATAGTAATGACTATTGAGGGAATACAAGAAAACGGGAATGAGTTTAGATCTGGACGCTCAGTCGTTGTTGAAATACGTTCCCTGAAGTGTTTTGTAAAGGGGAAATATCACAAAAATGAAAGAAGAAGATTAAGATAATCTGAGACTTCAAGTATCTAAATTACTGGCTTGATAACTCTTTGAAAGTTTGCAAAAGTGAGAAAAACAATAACACTTTTTTAACAAATTTAACAGAAAAACCTTCAGTTAAGAAACCTAGTAAAAAAGCACCCTAAAGTTTGAGGTTATTAAATATCCAAGGATTTCTGCTAGACATAAAAGAAACCACAAAAAGCAATATTTGAGCAAGATTCAGGAATGTATGCACTTCATAAGAGAATTTTCCTGGACCGAAGCGAGCTCATTAAAAGTATCAGCTCTTCAAACATTAAAGATTCTTCTTCCAGATCTATTTTTGGATTTGGAAACAATTAACCTTTTTCCATTATCTCGTATTAAAAATAAATGGTTAAATCCTTTTCAAGCAAACAATTTGCTCTTTCTCATATTATGGGCCAGACTTTGTTTATTAGCTTTCCAATAAAAATTCCAGGACATAAGCAACAAAAAGATAAAAGGGTCAAAAAATGTCAATTGCTTAAAAGTCTTTGGTTAGCTTTATGATACGAATTTGTATTACACCACAGCAATTTCTGAATAGCGCTTATGTCATGTGAGTTATAGGTAATTTCTACTAAGAATATAATAGAAAGTTCTCTTCTTCCGTTTCCTAATGCTAAACTATAGTGACTTAGCATGATTAATAATTAGGAATTGATACACATGGACCTGGCACTAGCCCTGATAAGAAATAAGAGGAGAAATAACTACTTCTGCAATTCCGTCATTTTAATATTTCTGACTAAATAAATGGGTTTAACATTTTTGCAATATAAGCTTACCCTGGTTAATTTTTGAAATAATATCCATTGCACTCGTATTTTGTCCGTACCCACCGGTCACTACTGTACGCTTGAAAGATTTTTCCCTTTTTTCTGCAAAATATGTCAAAAATGACGAAAAAATAAAGACCCATTTCCAACTAACGAAAAACAAAGTAATCTAAAAGCTAGTGTATATTTTGTTTCCATCCTAGGCAACATAAACTGAGAAATTAAAATGATTAGGTATTTTGGAGGTAAGATAAGATGCATAATTTTTCTCTTCGAAATCTTCCGTTGGCTGTTTACTTACACATGCCTGTGTTACGCACCGAGATGCCATGTAATAGGATCTAAATTAAATCATGAAGCCATATGTGGCTTCAGTTCCTATTCTAGGACCATTATCTATTCTAGTTTTCAGCGACATTACATCTATAAACATTAAACATTACTGAGACGGAACTTTTGTGTAAGCATAGGTTTTAACCAGGAAAGTTGGCAGTGAAAGACAATTTCTGGCAAAGTTGTTGGCAACGTTTATCATGCGCTTTCATTGAACATTTGTTCTAGCTGATCTCAGCAACATCAGCATACCTTACGGATTATTTTGCTGACCAATTTTGCCTTTTCACTAGCCCCTTAATGGTAATTCTAAGCATTAGTTTGGTCCATATTTGCTAAAGCCAAAGCTTATTCATCTCGGAGAGTTAATCACTGTTTGGCTGACATGTGCCGATCATTCCGTGTAAGCCAATAATTGTTTGGTTTACTTTTGCAAGATTTGGCCCGAGCAGAGGTAAGATTTTACTTAATCATACAGGAAGGTCGGTTTGCCTCTCCAGCAAAATAAACAGCCAGTCGAAGTCTGGGTTGACTTATACAATTGTTTACATTGAAGTAGACAGATGCCAGTTGCCAAACAACGAAAGGCCAAGTCTTCAACTCAAGGAATGTGACCATAGCAAACATGTTGATGACTAAAACACGGGCATGCATTTTTGCTACTTGAAAATAATCGTGAAATGTCCCGTTCAAAGACTTTTATACACACCAATATTCAAAATAAAACATAGAAAAGAACAAACATAAACAGCAGCACCGCCATATCTACGAAAGAGGTAGTCAAACCTTAGTATCTTGTAAGGCTTACTCCCATTATAGTTAAAGATAATTGTTTTTGCAAACAGAAATGAACTGCATTTTGCTGTTAATTATTAAGCTGTAAAGTAACTTGTAGCATATCGCATGCACGTTTGTAAATTTTAGTTTGTTAACCTACCTAACCAACAAATTTTTCTTTGATGGAAACGGTAAAGATACATTTTAAGAAAAATTGAGTCGCTACAATTTTCTCAACTCTGATTATGATATATTGTTGCCTACAAAACTAGAGTTGCCAATCCTCCATAAATATTTTGGATGTTTTAAGATGTCTCCTTTTCCCTGCTCTGAACCTCTTTCTAATGCTTGTGATTACATTTTGGCTATTAATTGCCAAGGGCCAAGAAATGCTTTCAATTTATCTTCGTTTAGAACATTTTTGGACTTACCAACAAAAAAATGCTTGGCTTTCAATACTTTTGAACTTTTGCAGAGGAAATGTTTTGCGCTGGATCCTCGCTTGTACGTATTTACAAAAAATTAAGATCTCAACTATTTATGCGTAGGTAACACACATACATGCAAATGAGAGCTCATTGTTCAAGTACAAAAGATTTTAAGAAATAGACAAAGTTAGTTTTCGTTTTGCTGCTGCTACCACAAATAATGGAAAGTTATGATTTCATTTCAAAGCAGCAATAAATTTACATATTTTGCCTCTTTTATAGCACTTACCTGCATGGTCTTTACTGGCAAAGTGTATGATGTGCCTTGGAACTGCCATAGACAGTCCTACCAATAATGATAGCAACATACAAATGTCGTTAACGTTCATTGCAAGCTGTAGATCAGACTGTTAACAAAAGAAAGCAAAACATGTGCATAAGTACAAAACAAGAGTTCAGAAAAATTAAGTTTGGGATGTTTTGTTTCTCTAGAGCTCAAATAAAATGGAAAATTTAAGTTAAATTTGCTTGATTCAACAAATAGTGGTAAAGAGATTATCCATTCACATGTATTAAACGAATAGGCAATAAGTAGGAACTGTTATAGCAGAACCATGTATTGGACTTAAAAGATATTCAGTTGCAAGTACTTCGATAAAAGGCAGTGACTACTATTCCCCTAACATAACAAAGTTTGATTCTAAGAAATTTGTCTCTTTTCAATTGATCTCACTTAACAATACTATGCAATGCCAAAGTATAGTAAATTTGTAAACCGAGAAAAATATACTATGGACCTGCTTTGCGTCAGATGCATAGCATCTGGTAACACTTCAGTGCCAGAGGTCTAATTGACACCACTCACGGGTACACTTTAACACTTAGTGGGAAGCTGGTATCTTTTCACGTATGACGAGTTTATCAGCCATGAAAGCTAGTTCACCATTGAGAAAAATCTCTAAATTCAAAGTAGTCAATAGTACAGTGCCACTTATTTAAAACTCCAAGATTTGTCGTCTCATTAAAATTGCAGAGTTAAGAAATAAACAGAACAGTGTCAACGGGATCGAAAGCATTCATGCTGATGATGCCGCGCTTGCAAAGGAAAAAGCAGAGGTATTCTAATCCATCACCATGGGGAAATTCTCTGCTCTAAGATACCACAAAGTTGAACAAAAATCAAATTCCTTTGACTAACATAAGTACTTGGAGTGTCAAGACCATATTTCAGAGTGAAATTATTAAGCAGACAAGACCAAGACACTATCTTTTACAAATCGACATTGATGAAGCATGCAGGACTTGAAATAGAAAAATTAACACGACTGGTAGATCGAAACTGCACTAAAGTAGAGGAGATCAACATTATACTAAACACATCCCTTCCTCTTTCTGGCGAGTCAATGTATTCGTGGAAATCTACCAGTCATAGAAATCAGATAAGGTTTGTTTTAAAAATGTGTAGGAATTTAAAAAAATGTTTGGAGTCTAATTACTGGTCATTCTATTCTAAAGACTCAGATTACTAAATGACAGAAGGCATAAAACTGAACCTAAACAAATAGACAGACACCTAGAGCAGATTTCATATGAAAATGACGGAGTATGAGCAATGCGTGTTATCACTAGACAGAAGGAAGAAAGAAACCTTGGTCCAGGATAAATGCCGAACGCTTACACAGCAGCAAAGAAAAGAAAACAAGTATCTTTCCAAACACAAACAAGTTTGAAAAAAAGAGTACATTACTCCAACGAAAGAGGAAACATAGATAGTACAAAATATGTTGAGTAAACAAAAAGAAGAAAATAGGAAAGAAAACGCAAAAAGTCATATACTATATAGACATATAAGGAAAAAATTGTGCCAAGATAGGAAAATTCCATAAGAATTTAAGGGCTGAAACAGATATTTATTTGATTTGGAATACCAACAGACAAGGCAGGAAACTTAGCCATAACCAGAGCAACACAAGAATTTTAGATTAAATTGGAAAGACAAATGCCTAGCCGGAAGATTGAAAACTCTCAAAGTTGGTCACGACATTATAATTTCTTGCAGCATAAGTTGTATCAAACAGAAAGCTAACCGTCTAGTCAAAAAAGCCTTTAAGAACCTACCAAAGATCTTAAGACAACACTTGCCTATTTCATTGAAGTACGATTGAGGACGTTTAGGATTCTCACACGTGCAAAAGGTACAACTAATGCCACTTGGCCGCAGGAGTATCACCCAGAATTTTTGAAAGGTCGATGATAAAGTCAAACTTTAGATGAGTTTGTTGACTATGCTAAAACATTTGGTTTAGAGAAACATGGACGATTGTGAAAAGTACTTGAAGAAATCGGATTCCCCATAACATCTCGTATGGCTGCTAAAAATCTTAAAGGATGGCTGAGAAGCAATAATCTTCAGACTAAAAGGTTAACAACCTAAAACTTTTCCATTTGGGAAAGGAGTCGGACAATGGTTCCTACTCTTCCTGATAATTTTTAAACTTCTTGGTAAGATACCTTTGGACATTTGTCTTGCAGAAAGCACAATGCTGATGTCTTGGGACAAAGACAAGCTAAGCAAAACGGTGGAGTCTTTCCAAACAGTTAGTGCAAAAAAGACTTTTAACTAACAAGCCAAAGATGTACACAATGACAGTACTCAAGTAAAGCAAGATGACGTATGACTATAAGAATATTAACAATATGACGAAATGTTAGGAAACTAGATCAAAAGTCAAAGTTCCTTCCCACACCAAGGATCCCACATCACGCTCAAGAAAACTTAAAGTGCCAAACTTTGACACAAGTATTGATGAGAATCTGAGTTTTGACGAGAATCTGAGGTTTGCTGTTGGAGTAACTTTTATAAACTTCACGTTCATGTTCTTTGTTATTGCTTTGTATGGCTGTAAAATGTAAACAGTTGGAACGCATAAAGAGAACTGAAAATATTTCAGATAAGACTGTAGATGTTATTGCTCAGTTAGAGTTTTGAAAAGCAAGAAAAACAACAAATGGGTAAGGAAAATAAACAAAGTTTCGAAAGGCAAACGAACGTTAGAGAGAGCAGAGAAAAAATACAAACTTAAAGTAAGCTTTTTCATAGATTAGAAAATAGTTTCTTTACATAACCATAATAGAGCATAACAAAATGTCATTTGCAGGCAGTTCATAGTGAAAGAAAATGTTACAAATAGCTCTACCATTTGCCACTTTCAACAGCAAACTTGACATTATGCATTATTCTGCTTAATATATGTCTCGAGACGGCTTATCCAACAAACATAAAACTAAAACTGGTGATGTACTCAGAGATACGTCTTAGCTCTTTACCAATTTTTCAGACTACACTCTACTGCAAGACATTGCCAGCTGTTTTGAATATTTAGGTTTTGTAATCTTCTATATATCAAACAATCACAGATAAAATTAAATACATGGTTTCTTTAACTTTAGCAAGACAATATGTCTAAACTACAATTTTGTTAATAAGAAAAGGATTTGTCTTTTTCTTAATTTAAGATAAATGTCAAAATCAAAGTAGCCAGACTGATTTGAAGAGTGAATTAAAGTATTATCTCAGGCATCCATATGGCCGTGTGTTTGACAGCACAACCACAAACAGGGAGAAAGCCATTAAGATACAAGTGTATAGTTGAAATATTAAAAGTACTCTCCTATAACCTAGCATTATGTTGCCGTAAAAATTGGTTTATTCAGTTCTAATAGCTTAAAACATATTGTAAATGCTGTAATACATGGACTGTCATGCAATATAAATTGCGGAATTGATCCTTAGAACAAAGACAGGAGATATATTAAAAGTAGTGACATGCAGTCACAAATTCGTCTGGTAAAACAAGACAATTATAGACAAGAAGACCATCGCTACAATTAGAAAAATAAACTATCTACTCCCTTTAACACATCAATTACATAAATAGCATATATAACAATACAAATATTGCCATATAGAAAAAACACAACCAATCCAAGGGCATAGAATGCCTCCACTGAGGACATTTTGGTTCTAGTAACTCCTTGTGTCCTCATTTTGCGGCATAAGTAGCTATACAGGGTCAAAACGTAAAAACATAATTATTTTTGACACACCATAATATCATATTATTAGTTCTCGGCTTTATGCTTAAGTATTAAACAAAAAAGACGATGCATTTGCTTAATGCAAAACTTGAGAACTCTATCTCATTGCTTTCATCTTTCACAATTTATGAAATTGAAAACTATATTTCCAATCATAATTATCTGTGTTATAATCATAATTTTAATGTTTCAAAACGTGATATAGTACATTAAGCAAAACGATCAAATGCTGCTTGTTTAAAGTTAGACTAATGATTGTTCATGAAAATTAATTGCATCAAGTTCGCCAATGCCTATCTTATACTCATTTTAAACAGCAGCACTTTTAAAGCGCAATTGATCAATATTTTTGCATGACTACATGTTGGGTCGATGAAGGGCACTAACGCAACTAAGCAATTAACACCATACATGAAGACACACAAGATTAGTACAAAAACATGGTACCGATGGCACTTGTTATCCTGTATAACTGCTTCTCAAAATCAAGCTTGATCTATGTCATTTGCAATTCCTAAAAAATCATTTTGAGCTGGACCAGGGATAGTGCCAAGGAAAGGCTGGGAGAGCTACAGCCCTCGTCGAAAACGCTAACCCGTCGTAGTGAAACGACCAAATTCTGGGAGCACACTTTAAAACATTGTTTTCCTTTGAGATAAAGAAGCTTTGTTCTTAACTTTGAAATACTTTAATAACGTTGATTTGCTCTGGCATTGTCATTTGACCACTAGGTTGCACAGATGTTTGATTCTTACACCTAAATCATCAAATCAGATTACTTCTACTTTACCAAGTTTACACTGTAAAGTTAATGCCAAACTTGCAGTTCCTACTTTTCGTTATTTTTAAGCTTTAAGAAGACAATGCTATTATTATTGATATAGTTTGATGAAGAGTTGGCTTGCCATTAACAGTGGAAAACCAAGTTTTAAACAACATAGTTTAAAAACTGTCTTGCAAAAATGCAAAGAAGGCTTTAGAGTTTGAGGTGACAAATAAAAAGGGTGTAGTCCAAGAGTCCCGGTGATCTCAAACAAATTTGCTATTGTGTAAAGTATTGTAGTATACACCATAAAGCATCGTGATAGCTGTGGTAGGAAAATCGTAGTCGAGAATATATGTTACGCTAAAGCCTGCAATATATAATATATAATTACATATATTTCTTATTTACCATAGAAAGAGATTTTATGCCATAGAACTACAGCGCTCGCGAAAAAAATTTGTTGTTGGCTAATAACGTCCTCGAACACAATGTAAAGGTGGTATACTTTAGCAAAGGTGCCTTTTAAATGACTTTTTTGTAATGGGTGAGAGGTTAGAAAATAAAACATTACCAACTACTACGCAAAAACATCTTTGATAAATGATTTATTTAAACAGCTCTTCATTACAACCAACAGACATCGATACATGCCTCTGCTATTATTTTCATCTGGTTTAAAAATGACACATCTTCATCAAATCTATTTGCCATGGAAATATCAAACTTATAAATTTTGATTTACAGAATATAAAACACAGTAAAATTCTTATAAAAACATTACACTTGTAAACATTACCTGAGTTTCGAGGTTCCTTGATACTCGCCCTGTACTACAACGAATCAAGCCCTACGTTCCCATACGACCTACCTTCCAAAGCCAATTTCCATATGTCACATCATTTTATGTCTTTCATTTTTGGTAAATACACAGCGAATAATAGCTTGTGTTATCTGATGTTCGGGAGATGTCTTGTCTGAGAAAAAAATAATTTGACAACCAGATTTCCGTTCAAGCTCGTTTCAGTATCTAATGTTAGCAAACAGTTTTTATTTGTATTTGATTTATTGTGACATAAATATAGTTTTAAAGTTTATTGCAAGACAAATCCATCTTGTCCAACAGTTAATAGAAACATTTCAAAATGAACAAAGGTCTTCACTGAAAGGTCATCCACTACTTGTGTCGATTTACACATCTCAAGTATATGTATTGTATTGAGTTTGAGAGAAAAGTCATCTGCATTCTGTCTTTATCTTATTGCTTAGATTTCAACCCATTCTCTTTCTATGGAAATCAAAATACAAAAACGTAGGACTGAGGCGTCTAAAGCTTTTGCTTACTTTTAGAAAAACACAAAATAGAAAATAATAACGTCTCCTTTTCTGTCAAAAGAATACATTTAAAGATCATGGTTAAGTAATATGTTTTGGAAGAAAAAACAAATATGCCAAGAGAAATGATATGTAGCACAAATTTTCAATGATAATGAAAACAAAGGTGTATTCTATTTTGCTTCCATCATAGTACTAACGTGTAGAGCTTCAGCTGTTAATTATATACAGCATTTATCAATACGATTGTGATAAACAACCATAACTAAAAGCGATAACTAAGACATCTTTAAAGTACTAAAGGTTTACACTGTTGTAGAAGAATATAGTTATACAGTTTTTGTGCCTAATAATTTATAATGAAATAAATAAAAATACATAAGCTTCATAATAATATATCAAAGTCACGTTTTAGTAAGTGTAATAAAATATATTACAGATTGAATAGCATTTACATGAAATCAAATTAGCTCACGACCTTAAGACACTTTTCACTCACTCTTCATGTAAATTATAAAACGAGATTTCATTTCTAATTTAAACAGTCTCATAGAACATCACACCAGTATGTTTTAACCTTCGTTTTCATAGAAACTAGACCAGCACTTGGATTGCACAGTTTAGTGTTTTCCATTTTTTTGACTGACAACAAAAATAATAGTTTCAAATTTTGTTAGCTGCATATCTGCATTTTTCTGGTGGTTTTACAGTGTTGAAAATTTAAGAGATTTCTTTCTCTCTTCTGGATGGCAGAATCGTAGAAGAACAGACACTATAGAGAAGAAAGGATGTATTTGGGGGAATTTGTTTGAAAAAATTTAGGCATTGTAAGACAGTTAAAAGTTGATTCCTTCATCTTGAATACCAAAATACCAATCTTTATTTCAGGCCTCTAATAAATGGACGATATATTTTAAAAATCAGTTAGGGCACAGACGTTACCAGTATATGTCATCACTTATGAACTTTTGCTTTATCAGCTCTCATCCCTGCATAAGACGCACATTGTAAAGGCACATTTTCAGTTTGTTTTTACATGAGAAGTGCTCATTATGACGTTCCGGTGCATACAAGACACTCTTTCTCACTTATACGTTCTTATCTATATCGTCTACATATATTGACATTCAGAGAATATCCTCTGTTAACCCTTGTTTTAGTTAGCTGCCTTACAAGGCTGCCATGCTATACGATATATCGTATTTTCACACAATAAAACTGTACATTTGGCCCCGTACGACGTATACTGAGATAACATATTAAAAAATAATTTATGCCAAGAAAATGATTTTAGTAAGATTTACTTTCAAAACCTTCCTTGTAATTTCAGGTCCAAATTCCTGCCAAACAAACACTCATGATACATTTGACTTCAAAATACACAAGATTCCGGTTATATCTGACTATATCTGAGTCTTTAAGGCAATGCAAATTTATGCGTGAAGAGCTTTCCAAAATGAAATTAATGTATGATTTGTCCAGTGGAAGGAGCGGTCGTCCGATTCAATTTATTTGTAATAACATTGAATATTCGAGGCAGGTTTATCTATTTGAGACCTCTGTTTATGCCATGTGAGACTGAAAGAAGTTGGCAATCTCGGCATTGTCCTTCTTCTGTCCCAAGATAAATAGCTAAGCAATAACCAATAGCAGCATCTGCACGGTTAGAAGCAGGCAATATATCTAGGACGCGTAACAAAAGAAACTAGGGTAACGCTTCTGGATCACAAATTTATTTTCTGTTCTGAGAAACATTACATAATGACAAAGTAGAAAATACAGTCAAGACAACGTAAAGATGATGGCAGGCTACTAAATATGGATGAAATACTAATGTTTGGCTTACGAAATTTCTATCATTAATAGATAAAGCTCACTTACTTAACAGTAACTCAGACCTAAACGATTTGGTAGTCTGTAGATGTTCTGCCAATTGAAGTAACAATCTAGGAGTGTAAAAATTGAAATATCTCTCTCAATCAATTTATTTTTGATAGGTCTACTTTCGGACGTCATCACATTATGCTCAACGCATATACGTGTAAATGCTGGCCTCTCCTTGGGGTGGCTTTGAATGAGTGGAAACCCCACATTTCTATCGCTTTTAAGAATACCTCCATTAAACATATTTGTATTTAGCAAACATTCAGCTCATTACAACTTACTTTGACCAAGTGTCTTTGTGTTGATTGTATTCTGCTGAATTTCAAAGTGAAAACTGACCCTTTTGTAAATTGTGAATGTTAAAATGTGAACAATGGTTACTCTTTGCTTTGGTATTGAAACCAAGGACGATAATAGTGAGAAGGAAAACAGATGTAAAAGATAGAAGAATTTTGATATTCGGAAGTAAACAGCCAAATATACATTAAAATGATATTGTCTGAGAATTTATATCACATTGGACACTTTAATCAACATAGTGCATACTTAGCACGTTTGTGCTTATCTCAATGTAGATTTTAGGATGATAGGGTAAGTATTTGTCTGTAATAATGTCACAAATGTGCATCATATGCCATATAGGTACAGTACAGTGATACTAAGATTAAAAGCAACATTGTTAATTAAAGAATTGTATTTGTAACGCCTGTAAATCGTAGAAGCACGAAATGTTGGCAAAATGCAAAATGCAAAATTAGATCTAAAGTAACGAAAAACAAGAAAGAAGAGAGACGTTGAAGAGGACAAATTATTTAAATGATGTAAACTTTGTAATCAGGTATAGTGATATAGGTTTAATTATGTATCAAATAAATAAAACATTGAAGACTTCTCACGAAACATCTATTTTTCTCCATATTTTTCGAATACTAAGCAGGCTTTTTAAGGGATAAGGTAATGAGAATGCGTGATTGCGCGATAAAAATAGGTAAAATAGCGTTAAGGAAGAAGATATCACTTAAAACAATAGAAGACCCGAATTATACAATTGTAAAGAAGGAAATTTAGTCAGTTTTTGCCAATTGCTCAAATGCTCAATTGAATGAGAACCTGCAGAATAAGCAGAAGGATTTTCAATAATGTCACGTTCACCTTATTCTACATTCATTCGTTCATTCATTCTTTATTTGTCTAAATCGTAATACTATCAGGGTCAATGTGACATCATTTTTGTAACGAACTTTATTTCCACCAGGAAGTAACCTAAATTTGCCTTCTTTTTTATACAAGCATTTGCTGTCAACGTGTAATAGAACCACGTGTTTTTCTGTTGCCAAGACAGAATAAAATAAGTCTTGGTCTTGAGAGGCAATAGACTATATTGCATATTCCATCCATCATAACTAACAATCACCTTGATAAAACAGACTCATAAATGCTTATCAAGAATTTCTTGAAACTTAACTCTGGCATACCAGGATATTATCCGATAACGTTATCCACAACACTATGCATGGTCACCCCACTTATTTCTTTTGTCCATGCTTTTAGCTTGATATCTTCATTTTCTAATTGAATCCACGTCCATATGTCCATATTTTATTGTAACACTTTACGGTCATTGTTTGTTTCTCCTCTCTTGTTGTATTTTAACAACATTGCCATTGGTTGTTCTGAAAGCTGTTCGGTCCCAGTGGTCTCTGTTTAGTCTTACGTGTGCTCCTTTCATTCGTTGCATAAACAAGGTTTCGTAAGTCGGAAATTCGCTATTGGTCGGGGTTTTCTTTTGACAAGAAGGTAAATTTCAAACTTCTTTACTTTGAATTGCATGTGTGGCCAATTCAATTGTTTGTACTTTTTAGGCAATCACCTGCTGCAACAGATACCACCTCAGACCCCAGATCGTATTTTTGCTTTGTACCGGCGTTTACATTGGATCCTGTGCGACTTACCATTTTTGCTGCGTAGTACATGCACATTCTGTGGTCTGGGAGCTAACAATGAAGGTTGTGGTTACTTATTTAGTACAGCGGAAAAAGTGGATAGCTTACGGGCAGGAAACATCTGCTTGGGTTTTATCTAGTTAAAATATCCAGCTTCGATTTTTTTATACTATACAGGGCTACCAATAAAATAGTTAACTTCCTTGTTAACAATTCAGTTTTTAAAACCGACGCTAGTATTAGGTTGCTTTAGTACATCTCTTAGCATGTTATTCTACAATTAACTGTTGTACATTAGATTGAAGAAAAGCTTTCACGTAAGAAGGACAGTTATCTGTTCATATATCTATATATGTATTCTTTGTATTCATGAATAGCTTCAGTAAAAAGAAGCGTATGTCAGTAAATAATTTGAAAGTGTTGATGGAACTGCAAATGCTGACTGTAAAGCCCAAACACGACGTCAAGGAACATCAACCGTGAATGATTTTCTTGTCTAAAATTCTGACGTCTCTAAAACATAATAGTTAACAATAGGATGGATTTGGAGACTGTATTTGCATTGCAATTCTCAACAACAGCGATATTAATTGGTTGATTGCAATCGTCTAATAAAAGAGCGTAGAAATCCTGGACTGAGTCCAAGCGCAAATCTCGAGAGTAGAGCTAAAGCCTCAGATGCTTCGATTATTTAACAAAATAAACACTGAAACAAAACAATTTTGTGAACGTCTTAAGATTAGGGACCACGCTGTAGTTGCCCTATTTCTGCCCTGCTTCGATGCTTATAGGTCAAATAATGATCTGGTCTCTGACATTTTGTCCTTTGGGTTTGAATGTATAATTTACTTATTATATTATATTATATTTAATGAAGCAAAGCAATAACAGATCTGATATTTCACTTGATTATTTTTATCCTAAAGTTTGTTTGTATGTCATAATAGAAATGCAATATTCGGGTACAAGAATACACCTTTGACATGAAAAACAAAGGAATACTTCCATTTATGTAAATTTATTACTGCTTTAAATGGTACAAATCAAATTAATTTAAATCAGAAACAGGTGGTACTTTTTGGTAACAACACCAACGCTTCTATCATAAATGACTTATTACATTGTTGAGACTACTTACAATCAAATCTCGCAATAAGTTGACATGGCTAACAAATTAAGTTGCAGATAAAGTACAATGCTGAACATCTTCTGGTTTCTTATTTCTTAATAGTTTCATTTTAAGTCCAGATAAATTTTGCGTGATCTAGAAATATCAAAAAACTAAAAATCAATAAATAAAAGAGCTATGTTATTACTGTATCTGATTCAACAAAGACATAACAACCTTAGAAAAAAGAACTGTGATCCAACAAGGATCACGGATTGTAAAATGTGTTAAGAAAGAAGTTTGAAAATGAAATTAAATTTGCTGCTTCTCTAACAACAAATGGCGTCAAGTATTGCCTTTATTAATTGTTTGTTGCAACCAAACCCCTGGCGTAAATAATTAATTATTGACATTAGCGAGAATAACATACTTTTTGGTTGTTTGTTTCTTTAGTTTTTCTTGAATTTTAAATGTGTGTGACCTTACTTTAATCTGAAACAAAAAATTCTTACAGCCCATTATTCATTTGCAATTATTAGAAATAATGCGAATATTGTATTAAGTTAAGAAATTTTAACATTTTCTGGCCTTAAAGAGAAAACAGCCTAGAAATCTGCACTTATTTCAATTCTATTCCTCTGTAAGTTTTGACAAATAAAATATATTTTAATGGATTTCATGCAATCAAATTTAACAGAGCCGTGAGTTAGATGCTTGGACATCAAAACACCTAACGTAAGGCAGTGGGCTTTGAACAAACCATGGAGCGAGCTTTATTGAATACAATTTTAACACTAAATATACATAGATAAAATGTGCTATGTACTAATACGTTTTCCCTTTTTCCTATGCTTCAAATCTTTAAGATACTAATGCTCTCCTCACATTCTGAAAGGAATAGAAACTGCATTCTTTCTATTAAGCGATCCAAGGATATTCAAATTACGTCTGTTACAATGGACTCTCGTCATAGAAACCTTAAGGAAACATGACCTCATTTGCAATATTGAAGGTTCGTGACATCAAAACTACTTTAGTACAAATTTAATAGTCAAGGGAGCAAAACTGTAATTCTTTAAAGCAAGAGTTTGGCAGCTTATGATATAGAGACAAAACTGTAGATACAAGTTAAAGGAAGCTTTGCCATGTTGAACAATATTTTAACTGTTTATCATTTTATCACATTTTTGTATGAGCACCCAGATTACACTTGAGTAAAAACTATTTTCGAAGAAACAATATAACATATTTTTAGAGTGAAAAAAAGTGTTTACCTCTTTAAAGTTTTGTAGCCTTATGCATACTTGTAAACCATCATTGTCCAGTCCTTTCCTACCCCTTCATAACAGTCAGTAGTTGCTCCATCTCTTGCATAATTCACCTGATCAGTTGGACCTGTCCAGCACTCACCATAGTACTCAATAGCAAAGTACTATTTACATTGATAAAAAAGTACATAAAATATTATAATAGAAAAATAATCATCATTATGACAGCTACTAAAGTTACCCTGTAGATAGAAAAACTTAGCTATCAGGTACCTTAGAAAACGAGCAAAGTTTTAGGGTTTGTAAAAGTTACTTGTCCTCATTACCACCTCGTCATAATGTCTAAGAGTGATCGTGCAGGGACAAGATTTATATCTCCGATAAGAGTTAGTAAATATCAGACTCCACTTGTTAGCAGAGTGGCACAGCTATGAAGCAGATATCTTTATTACAGTTGTAACTTTACGCTTTGCTGAAAAGCAAACGCTCCATCCAGTAAACTTTGTATCTAGAAAATAGTAACCGTTTACAAAACCCAGACTTTATTGGTTAAAAATTTCATCACCTTTTGCATAAAAGAGACAGAATGTTAAAGCACAATGTAATACCTATAGCAATGCATTTTAACTCATATTTTATTGTTCATGTCGATTGCGAGTGAAAAGCAGCTATTATCGCCATGTTAATTTTATGTGCGGCGAGATGTACAGGAAATTCTTTTGTTTTGCTTTATTAACTTGAAATTTAACTTAAATAAACTGAAGTCAACGACAATTTAGAAATTCCATCTTGGTTTCGTTTTCTGTTTTCTTCTTTGTATATAATTTGGTTTATAGCAATTTGTTTTTATTATTCCTTGTTCTGGCGTCTTTAAGATGTTAGTACAGCAGGTTAAACGATGGCTCAAAAGTAAGAATTGAAATAGTCTACAGGTAAACAACACTGAAAATACAAAATTTTAAGATTATAAATTACCTCTTATGGCAGAAGCATTCCCCACACTTCCATAGATGGCATTGATGGAGTAATTAGACTGGTATAAAAATTTGTTTAATTTGGTAACGTTGCATTGTTGTAAGGTTAAATGTTATATTACTGTAACTCATATACATTACCATATACGTTTACATTCTGCTTATTTTTTGTGATAGCATTTTCGAGATCTCTGCCTTAACAAAAGAACTGCATTGTTTGCAAAGTGCAAAAATTTAATGTTCCATCAAGTAAAAAGAAGATAAAAACAATCGAAGTACAGTGTAAGTAAACAAACAATTCCTCGCCAGAAAATTACTGGCCACTGTAGATTTGCTAATGATCTCGGTACTTTCTATATTAAGTAGCTTTTAGTATTTTATCACTGTTTCTTGTGTATTTGCAGATTTACTTTCATTCAAAGCCACGCGCACTCCAGGATTAGTAAAGTAAAAGCAATCACACCACCAGCTCTCTATATAGATCCAATAGAGTGACAAACAATTTTTAAAACAAAAAGTTATTGGTCCGTCTTGGTCCATGATTTCTTCTCGTGTTCTGTCCCAGATCTTTGTCACAATATGTTTAAGCTCCGACTTTGAGAGTTGTGCGTAATGGTGGAGTGATAAAAAGCATGACCTTGCAACTAAAAACCTAGAAATTCAAGATCTCCATTCCAGTCTACTGACAGACTTGTCGAATAACGTGCGAGAGAGGTTGTCAACTGTGACCCCGTTTACACCAGAACGGATACAAATTGATGTAGTGTACCCATTTTGATCCGCTCCTGTCGAAATCCAGTTTAAACGGCTTTTACAGATCAACAAGACTACCTATTGGTTACTAGACAATGAAGTTTTTCGCCTCGAGGCCGATTTAAAATGATAGCCAGGCGTTATCACGGTTATAAACAAAGCAATTGAGTGGAACCGTTCCAGTATAGTTCCCAAGGTAAACGCTAACGACAATCGTTACGGATCCAAAACGGATTTGTACTCTTTCGGATCCGTCCGTACCAGTGTAAACGGGGCTTTAGTGTAGTTTCATCCATAAAAACTTGCACAGTGCCACATAGGGAGGACGAACTAGGATTCTACTGCATAGATTTACTATAGAATAATAATCAACTGGAGAAGATGCATACACCTCATGCCTTACAAAGATAACACAGGTGTGAGAAAAAAACCAACCCTGTAAATACTTTCCACTTACTGTGTACCTACTCTAAACAGTTACTTCACATATCATCCTTTCCTTTTCCTTCTGCTTCTTCTGTGGTCGTTGTTTATCTAAGTTATACACAGTACTTTAAATCAGGGGCTTAATGAAAAATCCAAGGCGTATAGGTAAGCCAAAGTCTCACACTGTGGATTTGAAAGTGCGAACACCAAATGTTGCTTCTGCCTTTTGCAAAATGTAATCGCAATTACCACCCTACTTTTGTGCTAACTTGTTCTCTAACAATAACAAAACGTTCGAAGCCAACATAAAGAAAACTATTTTTAAATAATAATAAAACTAATACCTACCGTGTACTTGTGACTCTTAACATAGTTTAAACACTCATTAACAATCAAGTTCAGATTCGTCCAGTCAATCTTTGCTCTTAAATCCGTGTAGTATGGGAACGGTCGCTTTCCATTAACGTATCCAAAGTCATTAAAGCATCCAATTTGTTGGACTAAAAGAGCATAGCAAGACTTAAGACATAGGCATTTTCAAGATAGGAATAAGAAAAAGTAAAATTCTGTCTTAAATTTGTGCATCTACACTCATTTATGTGGAAAGATCGAATGTTAATGCACACTCAAGCTTGAATGAGCAGTTGATAGAACACAAGAGGAGGAACTATATGCCGGATAGAAGATTTGTAATAATGCAGAAGGAAAATTAGGTCGAATCTTTCTTAGAATTCTGGAATGCAAGCCAGCTATTGCTCAATTTGGAATAACCGTAACTCTAAATTTAGCCAGTAATAGCTGACTTGTTACCTTTACTGATCATAACTGCTTTTTTGGCAAAGCACAACGAAGAAGACTTTACCCTTATCAATGTTAAAAGTATTTCTTGATTCCACTCGAGCACACTGAGTTGTACTCAAGGAAAAATAATAGCATAATGTACTGATAAGTATGTTTGTATTACTGACTTGTCATGGGCGATTTCTGGTATAGATTTAGATTTTTGTAAATTTTGTAACGATTGTCAGTCTCATTGCTAATAATAAAGTTCATTTTCAAACTCATACAGTCGAGATAGCTGTCAACAAATTCATGAAGCAAAAGTCAGAAATAACGGATAAATGACTTCCTAGAACTAACATCAAGCAAACAACGATACAATAATAATGTATCAAATACTTTTCCTATAGGAATACTATTTTAATCAACAGTTAAAGGGAACTAAAGCTTTTGTATAACTCCTACACAACTATAATAATGCTTTTATCTTCGATATCAAGTAATATATAATACGTTTTGTATTATCACTATCATTGTCATCCCAATTATTGCCTTTAACTCTGTGTCTACAAAAATGTTTGGGTTTTAACGGATGTGTAACTTACCTGTTTTAGGCTTTGTAGGCTCTGTAGGAACTACTGTTGAAAAAAGACAAAGACATTAAACTTTCAAGACCGTTTCCAAGAGTAAGAATTTTGAAAAGACAAGTCCAGGTAAAAAAAGACGAGTGGGAGCGAAAATAAACTAAGCATTACAGAGGCAGTTGGTAACATGAGAAATTAGTAAAAGTCACTTTCCATGTAAAGAGACATTTCGGTACAATAGGAAATACGATATAACATTTTTCATTTTTGTAAGGTCAATAGCTTTTGTACAACCAACAGCTTACAACAGCAATACAATTGACAAAATTTCTGCAGCCCTTAAACATAGATACATTAACTCACAAAGTTTTAAGAACTAGAAATCCATTATTACCAGGGTAGTAAAACATACCACAATGATTACAATAAGGTTGTAAGTGATAATATAAGTTAAATGTGTAGCATAAATACTAAATGTGTAGCATAAATACTAAATGTTTTTATTCTTCTGTCTGGAAAAAATTCATAGCCTGACTGTAGCTTAGAGACTTCGGTGGACTGCATATATTTCAGTAGCGATATTTATCAGAAGAGACGCTAATAGTACAAGAATATAAATGCTATAAATGAATGTCATCTGTAAAAATTAAAATCCATACTCACTAAGTTTACAATCACCCATGCCATCGACAAAAGAAATATCATCAAGAGCAATATCACTCTGATATCCATTTCCACGAACTGCTTCAAATACGATCTATTGAATACATGCATGATAGCTTGGTAGTAAGTTTACCAATATAACACGTAAGGTAGTAAGTGAATTCTGAAGTAAGGCCAAAAATATTAGTTAACACAGCTCAGTCATTAGATATTTCTCAATAGCTTGCGGAAACAAATTTTTCTAGCTCCTATACAATATTTCATATTAAGACCTTGTGTGTCTGGTGCCAGCTAACACTTGTTCAGTGCCCTGCTGTTTGCTGCGATCTCCAGGTCTCTGTTAAGGTCTCTGTTATGCAAGTCCACGTTATGCATTCTTGAATTCATAAAAATTAATACAAAGGCAGCCTGTTTGTTTAAAACCAGATAAAATTTATTAATTTACTTTGACTGGCTCATTATTCTTCACATACCTTGGGAGGTTTATTTAAGTGCAAAGAATTTGTTATTTTGTTTTGACAATCAAGAACCTTCTTTGCTAAGATCAATTCAGAATTACTACTATTTCCCATGTTGCTACTTTGGATGTAATCAATAAAAGATGTTGCTATTACAGTTTATTAGTTTATCTTTTAATAAATTTGATAGTCACTAGCGATTCAAGTCTTGTGCTCCTAGATATTACAAAATTGTAGTTCTTACTTGCCTTGTAGTCGTTTGCGTCCATGATTAATAAATTTCCTTTGTTCCAATTCGTTCCTTTGTCACCACTTGTTTGCCATTTTAAACGTAAGGTCTTACTTACAACATTTTGTAAATAAATATTGAGAGTTCCCATCTGCACTCCATACATATGATACCAAAATGTCATGCAAAGTATTGTTCCTCCTTTAAACTGCTTACTAACAAGACGTGCTTTGTCGTCTTTTATCGCTGGTGTTGATGCTTCAACGTACACGTAATTACCTACGAGTGTGATGATATAACTCATAAGTTAGAATATTGATTATAAATTATGATTGGACAAAAATACAATCCTTTGCGAGGAAGCTATTTAATATATTATTATAATTAAGAGTGCATATCCACAGTTACTTATTTTAATCTTGTTGCTTGTATAGTGTTGTTACCAGTCATAAAGTGTGTACCTAGTGCGGTATTGACTGAATGATATCATGTTAAAGGTAATTTTTGTGAACTTGTTTGAATACTAAATAGTTTGTTTTTATTACGGTAATTATTACTTTTCCCATAATTATCGCTATTATTTTGGCATTTTAGTCATTGATAAGCTAGGACATGTGTGTATGCTGATTGATAATTTTACAAAATTTTATTATGACACACTGCATCTGGATCGTTTGTTTGCCAGTTTAGAAAATCATTCAATTGTAGCTAAGCGACTTTTTTGTCACTTATCATTGGCTTGGCTATCTCTTCATTCTTTGGAGAAAAGTAACTGGTTTTATATTCACAGCATGTGATGAGGGAAATATTCCTTCATAATTAGGTAGATCTTGCCTTTTGTTGGATGAAAATAGAATGTATAGATACTTTTTCCATCTTCCTTTTACATTTGCTATGTTGGGAAGGTATCAGGTTTCTGCATTTGATGCAATGTGCTCGCCGAAAAGCCAATAGGTCAATGGAAATGCATAGTCGATGCGTCCTCTTCATGTAACTGCAGTTCCTTGCGCCTAAAATTATGGAGAGTCGGCAGTTCTATTAACACTTAATGAGACATGTCAAGATAGATTTAAACCACAATGCTCACATTAATGCCTTTGAATCCAAGGTAACGAACAGTATCCGCTCCACCGTCCAAAAAATTATGTCAGTATATATTGGGTCTTTATAGTGTCGTTTTGGAAAAAGGTGTCTATTATTCCACAGATATCTCAAACATCCTTTGCATAATTCAAAAATACTGCTAGACAGGTTATCTTTTTCCTGATTTTTACCTCGCAGCTGCTAAAATTTGTGGCGTCTAAACTAATGCCAACCACTTCTATTCCTTGTGACAACAATAAAGAAAATAATATTTCTTCGTCTTCAGATCCTTAGCCATTGGGGCCTTGGTGCACTCATTGACCAATGCCGCGTCTCCTGTGTTTTCTGTTCATGGCCGCTGCTTTCATCTGTGCATATGTTAGTCGCGACCATTCCTTTAGATCATCCAGCCATTGTCTCTGGGACCTTCCTCTACTTCTTACTCCTTCGATCTTCCCTTCGATAACAAAATTTGCTAATGTGTTACCTCTTTTGTCTTGGTGGCCGTAATACTGAACCTTTCTTTTCTTGATGTTGTCTGCAAGCATTCTATGATATTGATCTTGTCCTAGCTGCTCCTTCATTAAACCCACTTCACATTTATTGGCTTTTAAACCATGTTTAGCTATGTTTTTATCAATCATATACAAGTTGAGACAAACCATCTTTTATACTTTGTCAACAAATGAAATAATTAGTTTACACATAATTGAATTAAAATTACCATTTCCTGTTCCATGATCGCGTCTAGGACCGGTTCCAAAACTGGGTGTGGTACCCTCCAGAAGTTTCCAAGTAAACGTTACTTTGTTCATCTCATCATTCGTCCAGTGGCACATCATGTCTGCATCAAACTGGCAATCGTAGAGTCCTGTTGAATAACAAAATAAGACAACTTTAAAAATCAAAGACTAGTCTCGTTTTATCACATAGTCAAGGACTACAATTTACTTTGTCAAAAATTTACAATGTATTAGGTTTAAACGCTTAAAATAAATCAAAGCTTAAAAAATACAAGGGTCAATATAAAACAGAATTCTGGTATGCTTGCCACATGAAACATTATCAAGCTGATTTTTGTATTCTTTCTGGTATCGAGGCTAACGTTGGTAAATAAAGTCTATTGCATTTGATTTGCCGTATTACCGAAGGAATTTCTCGTTATATTTGTCGTGTTGCTAATGATTCGAAATGGGCAGGAGATAAGCACTAAAATGCTTCATCAGAACAGACGTAAGAAAGCAAACAATAAAACTAAAGCTGCTCTAATTCTATAAAGTTTGACTGTGTAAGTCTTGAAATCGACAGTCCAATGGCGCCGTCAAACAGTCGAATGCGACTTTTCAAAAACATTCTTATCACCTACGCATTGTGCCTTGCAAATTTCCCTTAAGTAGGTTGTTTTTCAGCATTAACCAATAGCAACTTATTGTGACTGTTATCGTATCAGATAAAATTTGACCGTATCAAAAGAGTTTCGATTCGACAAACTTGGATTCAACAAAGTGTGACCGTGTAGTAGCGGCGTAAGGCCTATCACTGGGAAACAAATAGTAATAGAAGACTATTACCAAATTGATTAAAATTAAGAACTGCAAAAATAGACACAAATGAGGGTCATAGTAATATTTGCAAACAATATTGCTGCTCATTTAACCACAGCGAAGTATAGGTTTAACAAAATGCGTCTGCCTGTGCTGTTAGCTTACTAAATTGTAAAAAGATCAGCTAATATTATGTACTAGAAACCTTACATATCATTCTGAGCTAACAGCTTAAAAACCGCTTAAGCACCTTTGCTTCGATTCTGAAAAGGCGTCTGCTAACCTTTCGAGCAAGCTACTGCCATGCATTTTGCAGACTCCACTGACAACCCAGGACAATCATTTCCACCATTTTGAGGCTTTGGATCACTGCACGTTCTTTGCCTTTTTCTAGTACCCCAGTCGCATGTTTTGCTACATGCACTCCACGATGACCATCTTGCCCAATGTCCGTTCACTGGTTCTGAAAGCAAATTATAGTTGCAAAATATTTAATCACAAGTATTGATTCTACTATTATATTTGTCTTTTAAATGGCAACTATAATAATCTACGGACTTTCCCAAATACAACTTTCTACATGCAAGCAACTCTTTGGAAGCAACAATTTCCTTCATTTTTGTGTCACTTTTGAACACTTTCATTAGGACTTCACGTTAAGGTTATTAGTTTTTTGCAAAAACGGTCTACTCTCAGTATCTCAAATACTCAGTATCTTGAATTTGTCGGCATCTTCGGCTTTTAAAGCCTTCTGGGTGACTTTCATTCGTTATCTCAAACGTGCAACAATTGCAACAATTTGCGTTGCAACAATTTGCATACTTTCCGTTACTTTTAGGTAAAGGCCCTGACATGAATTTAATTTATTCGAGCTGATGGAGTAGACGATAGTCTTGGCAAAGGTACAGCTCGCCTCCTTTATTACCCATGGTGTTATTATTTATTACTGCTACAGCGTATTTGTTGATTACGTTTTATGGTTCTATCAGGAATGGTTAATTCTAAGAAGCAAAAAAAGAATCCAATTTTTCTGGTATTTGATATGAGATATTTTTGGTATCATTGGATTTCCAAATGAACTCCAATCCAGAAATGACTTTGACAAGTAAAACAACACTCTTTAGTGTAGTGTCGCAATATCACGATAGGAGTCTGGGGGTCTATGTATATTTTGCAATAATGTAAAAGTATTTCCTTGTGATTTTTATGATATATTTCATCATTTGTAAATCAGTTGATTTTGGAGATTCTGAAGCACAGACCTTCGTTTCTTGCTGCTTCTACTATACTATATTTAGGTTACTAGACATGTTCCGGTTATCAAATAGCCATCTTCAGTTGATATTGATACAGTTTGATGATCCAGGGGCGGCGCTGAGGGGTATTCAAGGTATTGACTGAACACCTATTTTTTCAAAGATGTCCTGATATTTTTTTAAGCTACAAAATTTCTTTCCTGTAAGGAACTCTTGCACAAGACATGGATCTTCATTAAAGAACCCTTTCACAATGTCAGAAATGACATGCCTATGGTACTGAACTGAATAGCTGTTGAAATTTACAGATTATGACCACGATCTAGCACTTGAGGTATTCAGAGTCTATGCTAAATACTATCTCTTTGTTTCTGGAGACCTTTGTGACGTCGGGTACCATTGAACATTTGGCCTCATGACAATGAGTGTCCGAACATAATATATTCAGTTATCATTTTGAATACTGCAGCCAGGCTCTCCATGTTTTTGCATTCGACTAAAGTTTTGTTTGATGGATAGGGTTTTGAGAAACGAGTGTCATTGGGGTGTTTCATAATAATTTCTTTCGATCCCAACAAAGAAATCAACTCAATCACCAACAGTTTAATATCTTAACCCAATGCTCAAATGTTTCCGATGTTGTGATAGTTATTAGTGTCTACTACTTGTTGGCTATGAAGGAGTCCATGATTATCCAACTCTGTAACATTATGAATAAAAGATAGTTAAAACCCTACGTGATTCATGTCTTAAAACTTTGGAAATAAGCCAAAAATGTGGTGGCGAGCTTCAAAATGCAGACAGGAATGGTTTTTTGAGACAATGAGATCCCTGTTAGAAGCCGACATAATTAATCAGAATCCTCAATACCTTGCCCTTTCCGTAGCTTTCAGAAGTCTCCGTGAGTTTAATTGCAATGTAATCTTTGATGCCAACAGCAACCCTGGGGGTTTTAACCCAAGTCCCTTTTCCTTTTCACTTGAAGCATTTTAGCTGCCCTCGTGTGCCTCAACTTTCAAGGACAAGGTTGTTACAGATCTTTCCGCACTTTAAGATCAGCATGGAATTTCAATTATAGTCGCATTGGGTACTTTTTATGCATTTCTTAAAAACTTTTGATTTCCTAAACCCTGTTTTTCCTAGTGTTTAATTTTAATCCATATCATAAA
>JANTCA010079820.1:0-14669 GCA_024741275.1 Chironex yamaguchii
CTCTGAGGAGTGTCAGACGAAAAAAAGCTTTTAAGTATGATTTTAGCGCAATGTCGCAAATTTTCAAGGCAATTTTCCTCTTTCCTTACAATAATTAAATTGACGATGTTAAATTCCTATTTTTGTCAGTGAAGATCAGTTCTATCTTAGTTTCCAAAATGGCAAACACTTCAGTTTAGTATATATTTGAAATAGGTGATAAGGCTGAAGGAAATACTAATCACCTTGTTTTGTAGTATAGCAACACATTTATGGGCTGATAAATCTGGATAATGCGGATAAATCTGGGTAACTAATAGCGAATACCATGCACTTGTTCGTGGATTAGATTGAACGAATTCAAAAGAGATGTCCTTAGAGACAGGCTTGGGTTGCATTGTACCGGCACCAAGCAAAGATTAACGAGAAAGTTTTGTGTTCAGTATCTGCTTGAGGGTCCTGGTGCTGTGCTGTAACAGGAAAATATGACATGATTACAAACCCTCTTGCAAGTATTGGTAAGCAAAAGGACTGGTTCCTTCTCCTGAGCGTGAGTGAGTAAAAAACTTGTAATTTTTGCAAATTCTTAACTAAGCATGCAACGTAGCAGAGAGTAATCGATTTCCTAGTAAATAAGGGTTGGAGCCTAAGGCCGTTTTGGTATTGTTGCTGGCTATAAAGGGATGCCGTTATTTCCATAATCATTACAACAGTACGTTTTCAAACTTCTTTGATGGTGACGAAATCAATCAAGTCATTGAAGTTCAGTGCACTTATTGATTGATGTTCAATACTCATAAGGGAGAGCAGACTGAAACTGTCTTGTGCCATACAACTTTATTCTTTATTTTTTTAACTTTAAAAATGTTTGGCCTTTGCTGCTGTTTGATACCATCATGTATTGATAGATTTGTAGTGCAATGTAGACATTTGGAAAGTTTGGGGGAGACTTGAACTGATCCAAAACCAATAGCATATTTAGTTCTATGCTTGTACTTTGAGATAAATACTGTGCCCTACTTCGTTCCCGGCCACTGACAGTTATAAAAAGTTCTGAAAATTGGACTAATTTGGAAGGGAAGCAGTCTTCAAAATCATGAAGATATTCTTTCACTTATATATTAGCTGCTCTGTGACTAAGTCTGTAACGGGAGCGTACAGAAGATCGACTTAACCTAGTGAATTGGATCGAAAACACTACTTGTGAAACTTTAGTGTAGTCATTGGACATTAAGTTGCTTTATGCTAAAAATCACAGAAGAGCCAAATCAAAGCTCCTGCATGTGACAGTAGCTGTGCACCGGCTGAAATATGCTGGTCATGCTTGCCAGTTAGGCTGCTAGTGGAGAGGATTATATGAGGAATGCCTAAACTAAGGGGCGGGGGACGCTTTAGACAGTTCATTCAAAGGACACATCTTGCGGGAGGACGCTGAATAGGCCACCAAGGATGGCGGTATGAGAATGAGTAGGGAGCAATCAACAAATCATGACAACAAAAATTCACGTCTGGGAAACAACGTCCCGGTCGTTCAGTAGTGAGAACAATCTGCTCAGATAACAGAGGGTCACGGGTTTGGTCCCCACTCTCTACGCAAGATTTTCTCATACTGTAATAATTGAACTCTCATTTCTATATAACTGTCAACTGAAGGTCATAGTACAGTGAGATTATAGTACAAATGTTTACTGCTCGGAGTCCAGCATAAACAGAAGGAACTAAGATCCCGTGGTCCATCATAACTCTCCATTCAAAGAAACGAGCCTAAATCACGGAAGTCAAACTATGTCCCTCTATAATTGTCTACCTTGCTCTATACTGCTTGTTAGTTCCGCTCGGGATCTTAAACGCATGTTCGTGCTATCTTGATATATCAAGACACGACATTTCCGTACTGACTAAAGGAGGCGAGGTGGCGTACTGAATAAGTAATGATTAATCTTAGGAGTGAACCTTGGCCCTTTACATCTGTGACCAGATCTTGTGATTTCCTGGAATGCAGAGTTAACAGATCTTCTTAATGCTTCCTATGGCTTTCGAGCAAGGGACTTTTAAGTCTAAGTTCTAAATGCCAAAACATGTACTTTGACTGGTCTACCATCCAAGCGACTTAATAGATACGAACTGAAAATGGAGAATAGCAAATGATGACTGAGTTCAGCACAGCAAATGCCCTGTCTTTCTTTAATCATAAAGTTTGGTTTATGACCCTCGTCTATCAGTTTTCATTTTGAAGATTACATGATGACGTCAAGATACCACCTCAAATTATCAGGCCTCTTTTACCTCCTGCCGAGTTGTTGTGCCGATCTCTACTACTATTGTCGAGTACCCTGTTTCAGCAAAGCGAGATGTTGACATTAAAAAGCATACTTTAGATGCTTGAATTCTACATCAATCTTAGATAACCCCCATCAATTTGATCTCTCATCTTGCAAATCACTTTCCTTTGTTGGAGTCATGCATTATTGATTGGAATTTTATAACAAGTAATATGACGTGGCTTGAAAAACCTCGCACTGAAGGGGAAGACGACATGTATTGCGCAGGCTCAGACGCCTCGCATCACGGTTTGAGCAAGACAACGAAAGAAGTGAGGAAAAATATCCAGTTTCTCAACTTGAAAATTCGTGTTTTAAGGGGCAGTCTAGTAGTTACATCTAAAGAACAATGTCATACGCATACCTTTTTAAGTATATAATCATCGGAGATACAGGTAATGTAACAGTGTTGAGATTTTGAGTTCTCCTGTGCGTAGGTCTTGTTTACAACGTAGAACCAGTTCTTCATGTTGGAAATGACTTCGTGTTTTTCTGTTTTGACTTGCTTGTTGTATGCGACTACTTTAACAAAGTCTTACTGTCTGATTCCTTTTACTAGGGGTCGGGAAGTCATGTTTGCTTTTACAGTTTACGGACAAGAGGTTTCAGCCCGTCCACGACTTAACTATAGGTATGTAACATGACTATTGTAAGTTTCATGATTGTATACCTGTTCCTCTGAATCACGAAACAATGTCCTTTGTTAACTGTCATTGGGTGCCTCGTGTGGTGTATTGAGGGACAGGATATGTTAAGGCCATAGTTATATCTAAGGTAAGCGAGATAAAACCAGCCCTACTGCAGCACTGTCTTAGTTTTGCTGAACTGTGTCATTTGTACTTCCAAGTCAACTCCATCGTATCCGTTGTTTACCTGCATAGATTATGATGACAAGTGCTTACTTGACGATGGTGATGATGTAAGACGCGTGTCTGAGCTCATCCAACCACCAGAATAAGGAAAGTGAGAGTGGGTAATTGCTGCTTTGACAAGTTTAGAAAACAATTTACGTAGACGTACACTAACTTTGTTTTAAAACTGCAGAAGGTTCGTATTTGCACAATTTTGATGTTTATGAGTAGATCTGTGATTGAAAGCTGTCAAAATGTTAATTGACAAATCGTGTGAATGTGTTGGTTTCTGACTTTGTTTTACAAATGAAAATTAGAGCAGCTTTAATCACTTATTCAGGTCCATCCGTAGATCATTTATTATTGCTTAAGCAGTGAAATGTGCGTTTTCAAGGACAGCTTAATGCTTTTAAGGAAATTTCCATAGATATAGTATTTTGGTCCCCTTAACTATGTAAAGAGGTATCATCTGTTATATTTGTGGCCTTGCTTTCTAACTTTGAAATGTTTGTACCTTAACAAGACGAGTATTTATTTATACGTCGATGTTTGAAAAGTTGTTAGATTCTGCTATCTAGGCTTTGGATGTATTCAAAATAAATATGTCAATATAGAGACCTTGACTGAAAAAACAATCTTTATGCTACAAAATATACAAAATAACAATTCCCGAGCATTATCGAATGGAAGCAATTACAGTTACAATATTTACAAGAAAATTATGACCATATTTTGCATGGATAACGTAGCAGTTCTACTAACTAATAAATTAGGTTTTCTTGGATAGTATTTCTGGAATTTTTGCTTAGAAAATTAACCACCAAAGTCATGCTTTGGTTTAGGCTTCATCATTTCTTGAATCTATTTGGCTTTTGAGAAGCTCATAGCACCTCAGTACTATTGCTTACAATATTTTAAAGGAGGTTACATTCATTGACATTTCTTAGAGGCTTGGATGACAGTATTTACTCTGCTAACTGCAACTGACTTTCTTAAAGAACTTTAGGGTCCTAAAAAGTTGCTATATTATTAATTTCTAACATTTTTCATTAAAAGCCTTACCAAATACAGAATATCAGAGTCAATCAGGCAAGCAAATTAGAAAAGACTCGCCAGAATCTAATGTTTGGTTAAAGATGCATACTTTGATGTATTTTTTATGTATGTTTTGTATATCCAGTATAGATTGATATGCAAAAACGTGTAGAGGATGCACCATTTTTTGGCGTATTGAAAATCAATTTGTATAATGCAAAGTTTTTCAATCTAGCCTAGTGCAAAGCCACATAATGGTGGGATATTGAAATTAGGTGTGGTATGTGGCTTGGTTTAGTGTTATGCTGTAACCTATTTTGAATTGATTTAACCAAGTGTTAGATTAGTAAGTCTACGCTTAGACCAGAAGTCATAATGAGAATATAGTTAACTTTTTCTGAATTAATGTATTTGTTGTTCTGTCATAACTGATTCTTGATTCCATATTACAATGCTTGAAAGCCAACATTCTATAACAGATATGACAGCAAACAAAGAGCTTTCATTTGCTTTATGCCATTGTGTCTATACTTATGTTTAGTCTATTGCCCAACATAGTTGTCTATTACTTTCTAGTTGCATTAAAGTGTATTGTATATAACATCTATTTCAGGAAAAGCTGGGAGGTATTATCAGGGGCTAATACTTTGAAAAGTTTCAAGCCCATTTTGTCAAAACTGATTAACTTCCTTTTTCTTCAATTTCTATAGTTATCTGAGTTATCAGTGTTCTTTGTACTACTTGTAAAAATGTAAACAATGTTTTCACATGAAAGTAAGTATCATTCTCAAGAGGCATCATTGAAGATATTTGGAACAAGAAAATATAACGTAACAACTAATAAGACCTCTGATTGGTCATATTCTCAATGTAATGGATTTAAAAGGTCACTTTCTGCTGTATGATAGAACTGTTGAGACATGTTTTACAAACAATGTTATTATATGCCTGGATTTTGGATATAGCTTGATTTTACAAAAATGTTAAATCAAGTTTGGTAATAAAGAGATTTAAAATTGGGAATGGCTAAAGTTGAGAGCTATCATTGAATGACCACTGTTGCCAGCTAGACTGTTTTTTATTCAAGGCTGATAGCAAGACTTGGCAATCAAGTTAATGATTGAAATGTTAGCTTATGCTAATGACAATAATTATGAACAAAAACATCATGTCTTGAAAAACTTGGAGGGCTGTAGCATTGCCCTTGATGCAAGTCATTTGAATTTAACTTAGTTCAATTTTTAATAAATGCCAAGGTTCCAGTTGATATCATATTTTGTTTGGGTTCCTTCATCAACATTTGAAATGATAAACTACTAACAATTTCACTATGAGCTTTCATGAATTATTGAGACAATGTTATCATAAGCATATTTTACAATAGTCATTGCATCACAAAGGCATGTATGATGCAGCTTTCAATTGTTCCTCTGTATTCACTGTTAAAATTGGGTGAGTATTAGCAAAGCTAGAGTTGGAGGGCAGCTAACACCTTAATGATTAAGGAATGTAAGCAGCTCTTATTGAAGAGTTAACCAAAAGAAATGATATTGAGATACCAGGGATTATTATGACATCAAAGATTGAAAAAGTCTCATTATGGAGGATCAGGGCGAACTATTTAGATTGCCCTGTGGAGAATGAATAGGTCAAGTTGAAAATTGTACTTTATGATTTGGTTATGCAAAAAATACTAATAATTTATAAGTAACAATTACCACAGACCACAGGCACTGATTTATTTATATTAGTTGCTTATTTGTAACCTGCTATTATTTAGTTACATATAACTATATTTAATGTGTATAATTATTTACAGGAGTTGAATTTGGAGCAAGGATGATCACTATTGATGGAAAACAAATAAAGCTTCAAATCTGGGACACAGTAGGTTGCCTTGTTATTCTTTTGATAATGCTATGAATTGGTTTCATTTTTTGCTAGATGTGAATAGAAGTTTATAGGGATATATTTAGATGGTAGACATATCTAGAAATGGGAAAGGGTGTCTAGAAATCTTATTGTTCAAAATGTCAAATCCCTTTTATAGTACCTCATGACCTTGGCTAGAGTGGATGTTACCTATTTATAGCAGAAAACATTTTTTGACACTTTTGAGGAGAAATATTTTTCTTTATGTACTAAGTAGAATGGTATTTACAAGTGCTGAATTGCGGCTTTTCCTGTTTTTGGAGGTAATAAATGCAATATTCATTATAAAAGCACGGCTGGACAGTATAGACATGTGGATGGTAGAGAAAACATGCCTATTTTTTATGCTTTCAATTGCTGTAAGAACCACAATTTTACATGTTCATCTCAGGATGGCTAAGTTGTGCTTATAGGGTATTGTGTTGATGGTGTTGATTTTACTTATACCTTGCCAGTTTGATACCAGCTTTTGTTAATGTCAATATTTTTTGATACAGAGAATTAAATGCTGTCTTTATTTTGTGAATAGGCTGGACAGGAGTCTTTCAGGTCAATTACACGGTCATATTACAGAGGGGCTGCTGGTGCACTTTTAGTATATGACATCACAAGGTATGTGCATCTGTAAATGGATGTAGCCTGAGTTTTTTTTTGTTACATTACAGGCATGGGTTTTCTTAAATTGCCCTTGCAAAGGTGATGTAGTCTGATGACCCTAGTAAGGCCTCAGGTGTTTTGCGTTACAGAATTGCACATGGTCTTATTGGTTGCTTGTATTCCTGAATAAACAGAATCCCAGTCCAAAGTGAAGAGATAGATAAGTTTACAGTGTACATCCCAGGAGAGATGTTTGTGTTATTTTGGGTTTATGGAATATGCCACTAGAGGCATTGAATTCAGTTTTGACAATACAGTGTATCAACAAACAGATAGTGTGGCAATGGAAAGTCAGATATGGTTTTACTTTGGCAAATATCTTTGGCACCTTTCCCAGGGAGTGTATTCTAACAGAAAACAAAAGAAAAATGCCCGTTTATGTTAAGCATATTGGTGCCATAACTGGTGGCTATACCAGATGGAGGTTTTAAATACTTTTTAAAGTATTTAACCACCAGACATAGTCATTCAATTTTCTTTATTTTTCTGTAAGACTATCAATTGCAGTCCAAAGTAGACTCCCTGACTGATCCCCAACCAGATTTTTGTTAGGGTCGGTGCATAAGCCTGTAACCAAATGCTAACCATTTGCATCCAGAACAGAAGAAAAGAAAAAAATAAAGCTTTCTACCTTTTCTTGGTGTTTTTGTGGAAAAAAACTGAGACTGATTTAATAAAAACAGTTACTTTTACTGGCCAGCATATTCACTGGGTTTCTTCTTGTCTAAAAAAGAGAGAAATCAACCTCACCAGAACACTTGTCCACAAAGCTCTTTGTATTTGGTCAAAATGGAACTTAAATTTGAAACTGGGAAAATGAAATTTATTGTCCTTGAAAACTGGTAACTAATTTTACAGGTAAAAATAACTGAATTTTTAGCCAAAAAAACGTTTGGGCCTCAGAAATACATTGTATATTTAAACTTCCCTGGCTAGGCAATGTTTCAATCCACACAGATAAAAAAGCTGTAGTCAAATGTTTCTCTCCTGTTTGTTTTGGCACTTGGACTTTTCCAATAGTGCTAAGTGACCATGGAAACTGACGTCAGCACAAACAGAATATCCAGGGTTAAAATCAGAGAAAAATGATGTCAAAGGCAAGTCTATGCTTTGGCCTTGATGCTTATGTGTATGGTTAAATCTTAAGAAACAAGAAACTATCATTCATATGCAAAAGAAAAAGGGAGAGTGGCTGTGAGTACTTGATTACGTATTTCCAATGGCTTTATAATTTCGGTCAAATATGCAACATGGAATCTATTTATGATTCAGCCATGATATTCCATTACTAAGTTTACTTTTCAGTTGCAGAATTGTAGGTTGGAGCAAGTTTGGGCCCATACAAGTTTTTAGCAGTGATTGTTATAATTCATTACATAATGATTGGCATAAAAATAGCATATGGTTTTATCAAATTCTCATTTGAGACTTCTAGAAACATGCTAAAGTGTGGTGATTTTGTTCTGAACTGAAATCCAAATAAAGTTTTCAGTGATGGTGCTCCCCAATTGAGTGCATAAAATTTCAAAGCAGTTTTGGTCTTTTGTATAATCCTTCCTGCCAGTCCAGTATCAAAAATGGTTTTGGAAAAACCATAGTGTACTTCTAGCTTTAAAAAGATTGAAGTTCCACACTGCTTGGTGCATAAAGTAGAACTCGTCTTTGATTTCTTTATCTATTGGACCACATGGCTGTGCAATCACTGGAAGTACTGTGTGTCTAATACTCATGTTTATTTCATGTAGTTTCTGAGTGCAAAGCACGAAAACATTATGTACCATCTTGCAGTCTTTGATATACCTGGTTGAGGACTTCAACCCATGGCCTTTTGCGTGTAAAGCAAGAATGTTACTAAGTTATTGCTGTGATAGAGTAGTTAAGTTACAATGATTGTCTTTTTTATGTTTTCTCTGACCTTACAGAGTCACAGAAATGATGAATAGATGAACTGTGGTCCCCAAAATTACTGCTTGAGGTTCAAAGTGTATCATTCATCCTTTGTATTATAATATCGATCAGCACTATAATAATAGATTAGCAAGCTATTACTGTAAAAATTATGAGTAACTATTATCACCCCTTTGTTGTCATTTGTAGGAGAGATACCTTTAATCATTTAACAACATGGCTTGAAGATGCTAGACAACATTCCAGTTCAAACATGGTCATTATGCTTATTGGCAATAAAAGGTAAGGTTTGGCATTGTATCTCATTATTAGTAATGAATCAAATCAAGATTGTCTACGCTAGATCTTTTAACTATGCTTTACTATGCTTGTTACCTTATTATTAAATGGATAGGGTATTGTCTCACATATCACTGACAATGCTAGACACCAAATTTTTACAAGTCCGTAGAAAAAAGTATGCACGAAACTACTTAAACTCGCACCAATGTAAATCACTAGGCCAGTTGGAGATAGTTGACAGTTTCCGAAGTCACCATCGTCCGATAAGTAGACTGAGATGTTGATCGTTGAATGTGATAATGCTAGCAGATACTCATAGTATCCAATTGGTAATGGTGGCTATTGCATCATTTCTCTTTCTTTGATAACGTAATTCATATTATTCATGTCACTTGTAGGTGCATCTAGAGGTATATGAGTAATATTTTGTCTTTTTACCTTTTTTGTATTATTTATATGTTTATGTTTTCTTAATACGTACTTTGTCAAGTGGTCTCAGTCAAGGTGAGATTTTCGCTTTTCGAATAGTGTGGAATTTTTCTTGTGTAGATAAACGTACAACAATATGTGTTTTGCCACTTGAACTCTTGCGTTTATTCGGTTTTGTTTTTGTGTTGAGTTATGTTTTGAGCTAGTTGATATTTGCTATGGTTTTGAATAAAGATAGTACCTTATAGTATTTAAATTGCTGTTTTTAGTGATCTTGAAAATAAGCGCGAAGTAAAGAAAGAAGAGGTAAATTTTTCTTGTTTTTAAACAAGTTGAGTTGAAAATTGCAATTAGTGATATTTGATTGTTCTCCCGAATCGTGTTCCGGGTTAGTGTATTAGTCTTACTTGAATCGTAATTCTTAACTTGGGGTTAGAGATAAAATATTCAAATTAATGTGTTGTGGGACTAGTGTATAAGAAATGAAATTTACGATCCTTTTGAAGAAGAGCACGAATTTTCGACCTACAAAGCCTTTGTCATGCGGCAAATTGGCTAAGTCCTTGTATTGTGTCTCATTCTGCCTTATATATATTACTTGTTACTTTTACGTTTAGTAAAATGCATCCACTTTATTGTGATTTAAACACTTAGTGGTTTGTTAGCGAATTGAATTCGTTCCTTTTAAATGCTGTCATCTTGCATCTCACATATGTCAAAACATTTGTTTCATTTCCTGTAATCAAAGTTACCTCAGTTAAGGCATGCTGCGCGATGCCTTAGCTCAATACTCAAAATTAGTAACTCTCACATAAGAATGGAGTATGGTAATACTGACATGCTTTATGGAACGATTGGAAAGGCGTCCATATTCCCGCCCGTCCTGTACTATCAGATGAATCCCTTATAAGCTTTTTAATAGTATCATATGCCTTATTTCTTGTGGGTGATTGTGTGGTATTTCGTTGCTGATTCGTTGGGAAGGATTTCTAATTCGACTGATGATTATTGCAGTACTCAGAAACAAAAAGAGTTACTGGTTTTACATTCTTTGATAGTCATTGAAAATCTTGTTTGATATGATAGAATCTCAAATAGTGTCAACTTAAAATTCAACTTTATTAAGAGAGGAAGATATCGCGTTGCAAGGTGGTTGCCTAAAGATAAAACTTAGCCATTACACCTTGTCTTTAAAAGAATGCTATCAGTTTTATTTATATGGTTTCAGTACTTTGTTTTGATTTCGTCGGTTTGGTGGAAGCCGCAAGGAATTATCTGAATTAATTTTCTTCACATAAGAAGCTTTATGGAATATTAAGAAGTGTCAAGCTTCGTTAATTCGCGTCTAATTAAATTTTAAGACAATGTAAGTAACCCGTGTTATAAACCATCTACAAACGTCAATGGCATATGTGCCTAATTTAACGTCTGCCTGGCTTCATGCTTATTGTAAACAAACCGTTCGTTTTGATAAGCCACTTCCGATGCAGGAAATTAGAGATAATTTAGTGTAAACATTTTTGTGATTAACCTCAGTAGTGGATGTTTTATGCCTTGTATTGTTTGCACAATGTCCAAGGTTTATTAATCTGTCACCATTACTTAATCGTGGCCATACTATTATTTCTGAGGTAAATAGTTAACCTTTAGAACATTTTACTTGTCGATACAAAATTTATTGTGGTAATGACAGTTATGATATATTTACAACTCTTCCCTGTCTTGTCTCGCTTCCCATTTTGAAATAGCCGTACTCGTACAAAATGAAAGTTCCAATATTTTGACAAGCTGGAAGGGCTGTGTATGCCTCTTATCTGCGGCTTCCATTACACTGCTATGTTATGTGAAGACATTACAATCATGCAGATAAGCATACATCTATTTTCGTACACACGTTGCCTCTTCCCGTTCTTCCTTGACGGAAATGAGTCTAGACGTCAAAAAAGCAGTTCCAGCGGTCAATTTTAGTCAATGCAATTGTTCATTTTCATTAGACGATCTGCTGCGTGTTATATTTGGCTTTTGACTTGTAAATTCTGCTGCTTTCGTAAGGCTCAGTTATTTGATTGTGGCAGTCGTTTCCCTGAGCCTGTACTGCCTGTCATCTTTAGACTTTTGGTGTTCTCATGGGAAGTTGACGTGATTGATAATTTGTGGAAGGATCTGATTGACAGCAATGTTGAGTTGGGGTTGTCTTTTTGTTTCAACTTCACCATGATATTATAAATATTTTCTTTACATAAAAAGTGTTCGAGATATTAATATAAATTTTATATCTCGCTGTTTTGTTTACTTCGTAGGGTGAAGCGTTTGCTCGAGAACATGGTTTAATATTTATGGAAACATCAGCTAAGACAGCAGCTAATGTTGAAGAGGTAACGAGATTTCCAATGCAGCATCCTCAATAAACTCACTTCAACAGCAAGTAATGATAGAAGTGTAAACTTTTCCTGTGCATTTTTTTTTATTTTACAGGTCTTTTGAGTTAAAGTAGATTTAAACGTTTGCCTGTGAAGTTATGAACATTTACAATTGTTACTTTGGGGGCATCTTATTAGTTTTTTGGTTGTGTTCCTTTAAAGGCATTTATCAATACTGCAAAGGAAATCTATCAGAAAATTCAAGAAGGAGTATTTGACATCAATAATGAGGTAAGTAAAGACGGTCATTAGAAGATCTATCAGTTATGTTCTCTTACTGTAACAGAGCACTTGAAGAAGGAAACTAGATCTCTTGTGGTAATTTGCTTGATCCTCGGAGCTCTCCTGTCTGTTCAGAGATTTGTGAACGGTACAACCTTCGTTTTTTGGTTTAAACGTAATTTAGAAGAAGGGGTAGAATATCAGTAATTAAGACATTGAGCCACAGCAAATTGCAAATGATTAGAAGCAGTAACAGGAAGGATTGAATGTAAAAAACTGCTTTTGGAGAGTTAAAAGACCTGAATATAAAAAATCAGATTTTGGACACTTGCTATTTTTCCACAGTCAGTTATGGCGCCGAAAGCTGAACATTCAACCAAGAAGAAGACATCAGTAAATTACCAGCCTTGCAATTTAGGTAACGTTTCGATTTGCAGGAAATGTTTTAAGAGGAAAGTTCACCGATTCACCAATTTAATTCTTGAAGGTACAGTTGAAGGAAAACGAGATAAGGGCAGTCCAAAAAGTATGTAGACATAGTGTAAAAACCTGCAGAGACGCAAACAAAACCTGGGAAGCATGGAGATAAAGGCTGATGGGAAAATTGTGTGGAGAGAATGTGTCATCAACTTTGAGATAGAGGATAACACATAATGATGATACTGCTTCTACCTGCACAGTTTAAGTGTGATCATTCGCACTGTATTGCTGGACTCTTCAAACGTCAAGAGAGTGAGGAGAGAAAGTTGGCAAGATCGACGTAAATGCAGTGTCCCGCGTGAATTACCTCAGAGAGTTAGCTGCCTTCCTCTCTTGTTAATTTTGGATCGCGTGAATTACCTTGCGTACCATTTTGAACCGGATTATTTTACTAAAATCCTGTTTTGTCCGTTACATGTATAACAGCTTTTTTTATTCTATTTTTTTACTGGAAGGCTACAAATCTCGTAAATGGCTCCTTATTTGCTTGTTTTGCACCGCCATAAATATACGTTTATTGATATGCTCTGTAATTTCAATACTTTGTGTCTCTACTTCAGGAACGTGTGTCAAATATGCCAATTAATCAATTTTTTTTATCACTATGTTTATTATGTAAAAAAATATATCATTTCGCTTCATTGCAAGCTTGTATATTTCTGCATCCGATTAATATAAATTTATACTAATCTCACCCTACGTAAGGCTAATGGAATTAAGCTTGGACCCCAGCATGCAGCCTCGAATCCAGCAATGCCAATGGGAGGTGGAGGTGGCCAGCAGAGCAGTGGGTGTTGCTGAGTCTTGCTTTGACAGCTAAATCGATTTTTTTTCGAAATCAGGAAGGCAGTTCCATTCTTGGAAGTCACCGATCAACAGTACAGGAAAGATCAAAACTATATATTCTTAGATTGTGCAATTCGTGTAGGAGTAAGGATTGTACTATTTTTTTCCCAGGAAAAACAATATTAACATTAATTAAGTCAATTTGTCTGGATAAGATAGGACAATCCATGTTAACTAACTATTTAGGGGCCACCCACTTCCACATTTCGGAGGCGGACAGTCGATTTTCATGACTAACGCAGAGTTGAAATTGCTCTGTAAGTAAAAACCCGTTATAAAGTTGTGCTCCACTATTGGTGCATTTGGTCAACCGTATTTTAGTTCAACTAGATGTAGGTAATTATTTGGCTAAAAACTTCTCATTCACGTTTCAAATACTTGACAATTAACTTTTAACAATCAGAGAGATGTGAACATTTTTTTGACAAGATTTTAGGGTGAAGCTGGGCTATACTCAAGTTATTACATGGCCATAATGAATAGGGAACTAAGGTCAGCGATTGAAAGTTTTCTCATGGACCATGACCCTAATGTGGCAATTTGGTGAATTATTGTCTTACAATATTATTATTGCGTTCCCAATTTAAAATATTGGATATGGCGAAGACTGGCATTTAAGGCAACATAGTAATGCACTGTTTTTGTTTAACAAGTTTGGTGAGTTGATAAGTAAAAGCTAGCATGTCTGTTCATGTAAAGATGTATATTTAGATATGCTTGGCCTGCTTACACAAGTGGCGTATTCTGATATAGATCTTTTACGTAAGAAGCTAAGAGGACATGAATTTGTTTCAAATGATTTCAGAGGATTAGACGCATTGCCAGATTTTCTAACTCTGCCCATGTTTTTCTTTAGGTATGAGTTTGGTTCTATCAATTTATTGCTTTAAATGATATTGTAATTATTCACAGAGATTTGTGTACGTTACTTTCTCTGAGAGTTACTACAAAATCACTTGGTAGCTTTTTGGATCTCGTGTTACTCCCGTCTTAATTTTGCTGGTGAGATTAGAAAATATCACTAATAATATTTATTCTATCTTCAATTATTAATTTGGCAGTCTGTTTGGATTTTATTTCTTTAGTTTCTTTCATTTTGCTCGCTTGTTCGTGTTCACTAAAGTCACTGAAATTGATGCATGAGTTTTTTGTACTTTGTTTCCATTATGCTGAAATTTCCCTCTTTCCGTTGCTTGATTTGTCAATACTCGTTATGTATTTATTCATTTATTTATTTATTCATTGATTTATTCATTCATTTATTTATTGATTTATTCATTAATTTATTTATTTATTTATTTATTCAC
>JANTCA010079831.1:0-11660 GCA_024741275.1 Chironex yamaguchii
ATTCCAGTGTGAGAGTGAACAAATAGGATTCACTAGTAATGTGAACGTGAGAAACGATGGATCAATTCCAGTGTCAAAAGAAACAACAATGTTTCCTTTGGGGGTTTCTTAGGAACACCAGTGGATTTGAGTTAGTGATGCAAGTCAATACCAACGAATTGGTGCTGCTAACAATGGCAACACAAATTGATCCATTCCAGGGCGAGAGTCAACACATAGGATTCACTTGTAATGTGAATGTGAAAGCCGATGGATCAATTCCAGTGTCAAAAGAAACAACAATGTATCCTTTAGAGGTTTCTTAGGAACAGCAGTGTATTTGAGCTAGTGATCGCAAGTGAGTGCCAACGAATCGCTGCTGCTAACAATGGCAACACTAATTGATCCCTTCCAGGGCGAGAGTGAACACATAGGATTCACTTGTAATGTGAACGACATTAAAACCTCAATCCTAAACCCCACTTGTGTCATAACCTAGATATTGCTCATTTTTGTCTTGTTTTAGGTTAGATAGTGCCACAACGATGGAAGAATTAATGGATGTCTATGCTCATTTCCAACTTTACTATTCAAATGATCTTACGCTGATGAAAGATTGGCAAGCATTGAAGATGAAGCAGAAACCTAAGAAGAAGCCAGAGCGGAAGAAAAAATCACCTGTTAATGCCGAGACAGGAGAAGAAGAGGAGGGGACAGGAAAGGACGCTGAGGATGGTAGTACGGAGAAGGATAAAGATGACAGTACAGAAGATGGGGATAAGGAAAAAAGTAAGGAAGGAAAAGAGAACGAAGAGAATGATGGCATCGAAAAAAGTGCAGTGGAGAATGGCGAACATAGTCAAGGTGGTAAAGATGATGAAAACCGCTCAACTTTGGAAGAAGCAGATGAGGGGGCTTTGGGTTTAGATAAAGTCCACAGGAAGTTACCAAGAAGACGAGATTTGTATACAATCTGTCGTGACTGTGGTATGTTCTTGCTGCATCTTTCATCCTTTAAAATCACTGCTTTTATCACATTAATAAAACGTGGAAACTTTCATTAAGTATGTAGGGCCTGAGCTGCGACATAAAAATGAAAGTTAAATTGCGTTGAATGAGCACGTAAGATTGAATCTAGGCTCTTTACACAAAATCTGACTTTGGTAAGTACGCGTTTACATTGGGAACTATAGTAGGATGGTTGCACTCAATTCCCTCGTTTTCCGCCGTTGAAATAACCGCGTATCGTTTTAAAGTGTTTAATTTTATTGCCTTGTTTCCTCCTCTCCGTTCACGTGGTGATCCGTACCAGTCGTTTTACTGGGCCTCAATTGGTACGGATCCAAACGGGCAGTGGATCCATATCGGTAGGGATCCAGTATTTGCATTGTAGAAGAAAAGCCTATATGTTCTCATTTTGGGTTTGAGCCGTTTTGACCCGTGCTGTTGTAAACGGGGCCATCTCATAAGTTATATAGCAGAAGCTAAACAGAAGAGACAGTGTTTAACGATAGTGGATAATTGGCGCGTACACCCTTGATATTGCGGATTAAACCATATTATGTATTTGCTAGCCACAAGGCCTATTCGTATAAGTGTTTATACGAAGTAACCCGGATTTGATCCCGTGTAAGCATCGCCTAATTTTCTCAAGGAGCCAGCCCTCATCATTAAAGCATGATGATTTTACATTACTCCAAAATTATTTTATATTTTAATGGTACCTCTATCTGAGTGGATATAAAAGTGTGTATGCATTTTCATAATATTGTTCAGTACGGTATATCCTGATCATGGCTCCAAGCAATTTTTGTGGCTTAGTTTGTTGTTTAAGACATTTACTTGATAAAGTACCGCCATTTTTAATGTTAATATTCAAGTAATATATTGTTTTGTTTTAATGGTTTAGGGTTGGGGACCTTATCGAAACACTTTGGGTTGACACCAGAGCAATTTTCTGAAAATTTACGCGATAATTACCAGCGTCACGAACCTGAACAGTATCCACAAGAACCGAGAGAGGCCGCGGAGGAATTCGTTTGCAAGTATGTCTTGAAGATTGGCCCAACTTGTATATTTTAGATATACCTTGGTTAGCAAAGAGTGTTAGCTTATCTTAGCATTAATTTAATTAGAGACAATAAATGAGCACGATGAGCTGGTCAGGCTCCTGAATAAAGTGGACTTTACTTCCTAAGCTTTGATAGGCAACTATCGTCAGTGATGTTACAGTAAGAATATATACAGGAACGGTAGACTAAGAAATGCATGTGTGGCATTTATTCAAACCATAAAACAATCGAACACGAATATCTGGCACGCGATTCGTAAGCTTTGATAAGTAATTATTCACTTGAATGATATTACAGTGACATATCATTGATAACACATTGATAAAGCACCCATGTTTTCGAAAATAACTTAGTTTGGTCTTTTGTAATACTCCTTGTAGTGGATGGAAAAAGAACCATAGCCTTCCTAATTATGCAGCAAATACGTATGAGGCATAAATCAAAGGTCAAGGGTAGAAGGGTCAAGGATTCTTAATGCGTCTTGTGGCAACTCAGTTTACGAGGAAGAAAATGTACTCTGTAATCTTGAATACAGGAATACAGGAATGCTTGAAAACAGGAATACCCGAATGCTTTATTGATATACATTTTTTTTCGTATTTAATTCTAGTACTTTTCCGACAGCCGAGACAGTTCTCGCTGGAGCTCGCCATATGGTAGCCATGCAGATCGCACGGGATCCTATGGTGAAGAAGACTGTCAGGGAGGTATTTTACGAACGAGCAAAGCTCAGCATAGCTCCGACCAAAAAGGGTAAAAAGGTGGGTTTCTTGATAGTGATATCTAGAATTGAACTGAGGGTTCAATTCGCCGTGTGTGGAGTACTCTATTAGCGTGTGACGGGACGATTACAATTACGTATAATAGGACATACCTCAAAAGTGATGGAATTGTAACAATGGAATTGTAATTACGCAATCATCAAATCATGGCAATAGAGATTCACCTCTGTAGCTCTGTGGTCAGAAAATTCTGCCGTAGAAAGGAGAAGGTCGAGTTTGGACCTGAGTCATATGGCTTGCGTCTCATAATTTCTTCAACTTCACTCGCTTGTTTGTGTACGAATCAAGTCTTAGTATTTTATGGGTTACAATACTGTGACAGTTATAATTACTGTGAAGTTGATCTAAAGCTGGCCATAGTAAGAGTGGGGTGAAGATTAGTTGTTGTGAAAGCTGCATGAGTGCGAATGCTTAGCGTTTGAAATTCCAGCACTTGCCTTGATCTAATGTAGTTTTTGCAAATGCATTCAATATTTTGCGTATATTTTGTTACTTAGGATATCGATGATTTTCATTCCTACGCCTCCTTCAAGTACATCAAGTATAAACCCATTCGTGATCTTCAAGGTGACCAGTATTTGAAAATGAATCAAGCTGAAAAAGATGGGCTAGTCATTATCAGGATAACAGTAGACGAAAACCTTAACCCTGGGTATGTTATACAAGTTTCATTATACTGCTTTGCCATATCCATCGTTTGTTTATATTTTCGCTCGTCATGGTCTCGCGTGAACTTCTTATGTTACCAGTTAACCTATCTTGTAGTTGCTGCATGCGCTTTTTCTGTTTCTGTTATTTGTTTGTGTTAGAGAACGAACATCCAACTCGTGCTTGCAAAGCTAAAATGACATATGAAGTTCTGCCATAGACCAACATTTAATAGAAAACTCGGAAAATGTATTAGGATCATAATATTTGGATAATTTTCGTAACTAGACCTTCTTTCTATCTAAGTGTATTGGAGTCTGTGTACATTAAAACAAGAAAACCAGTACTCTGTAGGCAGAACGAGTTCGTTTATCACTTGGACTCTTTCAATAACGCTTTGGATTTCTCTTTATTTTACTTTCGTTGTTTGGTCTTTTTTTCTTCTTTATTTCCGATTGGCCTGGTTCCAACGTATATTTCTCATGAAAAGATTCTGATGTATCGACACTTACCGTTCTGACGATTCATATATGTGTCAGACGAAAAAAGCTTTTAAGTTTGTTTGTAGCACAACATCGCAAATTTTCAAGGCAAGTTTTGTCATTATGAATCTGGATTCCTCGTAGATATACGTCCTACATTGATGAAGTTAAGATGTTGTATTACAGGGTATGTTTAAGTTTATGTAATGATGATATATGAAAAGACTTGTAGATTTTTTTTTTTGTTTTCACTCCACTTGTTTCTTGTAAAGTATCTCCTCTATCGTTTTTTACTGTTTCCATTCAATGTTAAGGTAATGCAATTTTGTGATGTGTTTCTTCATCATTGTGCTGGTATGCTTCGTATGATTAAAACTGAAATACATTTTAACAACGCGAGTATCGGTTTTTGTGTTTAGTAGGCACCATTTTCCAGAATGTTCCCTAGAAACACTTATTTGTGAAAGGAAAGCCTGATTCCGTTCAGTTGTGCAAGTACAAATGATTTTGTTGTCCCAAAAGTGTTTCTTGTTGGCTATCGAGTCCAGTGTAACTGCATGGGATTTATTTGCGTATTGATTCTATTTCCAGTGTGTTTAATTCAACTTCTGGCATGTCTTTCAGCCCACGGAAATATAGTGGTTGAGCGCACGTGATTCTTTGTGTCATCAAGGTACTAATTTTTCCATGCGTGATACTATCAGTCATATGGATACAGTTAGCATCTAATTGGTGAAACGCATTGGTGATTCGTATGTATTTTTATTTCAGGATGAATTTAGTAATCTCGTTCAAGAGTGGAATGATCAGAGAACGCATGCATTAACTAGGGCTTTCCAGTCGATACTGTATCCATTATTCGAAAAAGAGTTGAAAACGAGGTTGTTACAAGAATCAACTGATTTTTTAATTCAGGTATGTGCTTTTTATTAATAATTACGTTGTAATCATAGCTAGTGCTGTTAACGCTGGTCGTGGAGGTAAAGAAGTAGCACAAAATGGTGTTAGAGGTCGAATTTTAAAAAAAATGCTCAAATTTTTATTTAGGGACTTATTCCCACAAACGACACCGTATCTATCCATTCTAACTTGGCACTCTGACGTTACCTATGAGATATATTTTTAACTGTGTGCTTTATTTGCTGTTCATTCTGCTTATTCTACGTAATTTAGATGAAGCTGTTTCATCAACAGTTGTGGTTTGTATCATCTATGGCTTTTATTGGATGAAATTGTTTACGTTAACTTGTGGCTTATTTATTATTGTACGTTATATGTCGTCTTTGTGTATTGATTCCATCTCTCGATTAAAATGATATATTTCTTGTAAATAACACCACAGAACACAGCGACTCAGAATGCTTTTATGGCTCTCTTTCAGACGTGTGCAAAAAAGATACGCAACTGGATCTCTGTAGCACCCTATCAAGTCGATCGTCTTTTTGCAGATGAACTGGATTACGCAGTGGAATCGGAAGGCGGTCATTTATGTCGAATTGTCGCCTGTTCATTTCTACCGGACGTAAATACGTCGGCGTTTATGGTGTCGATTGACAGTGAAGGGCAAGTTGTAGACTTTCTTCGGCTGAGAAACCTTCTGAAGAGGCGATCGTCACAACGACAGAAGGACAGAGAAGAGAAAGTAAGACATGATTTAATATTATGCCGTAAGCCCCATTTACATTCACTACTTCATTTTAAAGTGAAAACAGTAGCAAATCGTGACTTTTTTGTATTCAGTCCATACAGAAACATTTTTGTAACCGGTGAAGAATAACAGCGATTCCAAGAAACGATGCAATTTAAATAGGATGCATTGTAAGCGGTTGTAGCGCCATCGTAGTTTATTTTCGGGTTACATTGCTGTTTGCTAGAAATTTCTTTTCGTTGTATATTACCGATAAAAACGAGAAGGGATGACCTGGTTTTTTTACATTTGTTCTGTTTTCGTCAATTTTTGCCGGGAATCGCCAGGTTTTGTTGTTCTTTTTGTATTTTTACCGGCACACTACTAAAGACACTTTCTGGGAATGAAAATACTTCTTGCTCCTCGACCTTATGAACTCAGTATCTAACCTGATTGACTTTAAAACACGACCGTTGTACTACAGTTGATTTGTGGGCTAAGCGTTTGTTACTTTTTTTCTTTTCTTGGTTCTTATGTCCATTCCTGCTGTGCTTTAAACTACTGTCGGCCGCGCGGTGGTACTTTTTGCGCCTGTTGTTCTCTGCTTTGATTTATCCTTGTTACACTAAGCAGGACATTTGAAATGTTATCATACAGAATATGCGTATATGTAGAACGCTTAAGGGAACATTTTTGTTGTATTGTAGTGTAATGTTTTGTGTTTTGAAGGATGGTTCTTGGAATAGAAGCAGAAGTAAACTCTTACAGTAGTTATGTCTCGTTCAATTTCTCAAGTGTAATGCTCTCTAATATCAGTTACGATTTATTTCCTTTCAACATTAACAACTTTATTGGTATCAACAGTTGATATATAACAACAAGATTCCTAAATTTAATCTTTTGGTTCTGGGGGTTTTAACAGGAAAAAGACTTGGACTTGATAAAGAAATTCGTGATAAAGCACAGACCACATGTTATTGCTGTCTCGGCGGAATGTCGGGATACACAAATGGTCGTTGACGACTTCCGGTTTGCAGTAAGTGAGCTTGAACAGGAGCAGCAAGTGCAGACGATTTTGGTAGAAATGGTGGATGGAGAAGTGGCAAGAGTTTATCAGAATTCTCCGAGAGCTGAGGTAAAAACTCGTGGCCTTTACAAAACCCTGGAATTGCTTGATATTTTGTTTATTCCGATTCATGAGTTTCATGTACGAATTGGTTGCGAATTCATGTTTGATGGACTCCCACGCAATGCAACTTTTTATACACACGTGTACACTTCCTCGTGTGTGGAGCATTATTACAACACATACATTAAATAGGGATCTATTGGGAATGAAACTTGTAACCCCTAGACCCAAATTACACCAATGTGCCATTCCAACCAAAAAATATATTGAAGGACATTTGGAGTACTTTGTATTAAGAGCCAAAAGTTGATTTAATTTTAGTTCTTTTATAGCACTTTTCCAACCTTGCAAGTGATAGCATTTCCTTTGTAAGTACAGTGCAGTACTCATGTACAATGCCTGACTCAATATGTTGTTTGATTCTGTAGACAAATACCGTGTACCTGCTCACTGTAAATTCGTTTACGTTTTTCTTCCAGGCTGATTTCCGAGACTATCCTTCCCAGCTGCGACACGCCATCTCAATCGGAAGGAGACTGCAAGATCCCTTGACAGAATTTGCTGGTCTCTTTGATATCGAAGACGAAATTCTATGTTTGCGATTGCATCCACTACAGGTAAAGATGTTGAAAGTAATTTGATTCATGTTGCTTGAATTTAAGAACAGTACATGATAGACAGCAGATTATCGGAATTGTAGTGAGAGTATTGGGGACGAATTCTTAGTATTTTCTTGGAAGCTGTACTTTGTAATGGTAAGAGAGAAATAGGAATCATCTTTCTCTCTCTACCTCTCCCCACACCCACCCTCTTTCCCATTCACTCTCTTGGCAATGAAATTGTATGAAAAGGTATCTACCCAAGAAGAATTCAAATGATTGTGGCATTAGACAGACGGACTGTCAGGAATGGTCGCGCTTTTTATTTCCTGTAACCCTACTGTTGATGCAGATATCGTATTTAGATTTTATTTTTGAACCTTAAAAGACCCTAGAAACATCCAGAGTGTAATTAACACCTGTCTGTATGGTACACGTATATTTAGATCACATAAATACACATTTTGCTTGACAGTGACGAGCTATTTATTTAATATGAACAGCATTTTTCTGCTTGGTTGTAGGAACTCGTTCCCAAAGAGAGTCTGATGCGTGCAATTGAAATTGAGTTCATAAATCGCACAAATGATGTTGGTGTCGATTTGAATAGGGTTATTGACAACCCACATACGGCCGTTCTAGTTCAGTTTATTTGTGGATTGGGACCAAGAAAAGGAGGCAATCTTCTAAAGGTACTTGCTTGTATTCACTGTTTCAGAGAATGGGTCTGGAACCTATACAGGTTCCTTGCCAAATTTGTGAAAAGTAGAAATTTTGGCTAAACTCAGGCTTACCTCCCATATGAACAGTCTTTGAACCCATGAATTTCCTTTATTCTATTGTCATGAATGAGACAAGTTGAACACGTTAAGGAAATCTTTTAGTTCAAAACTAGTTTATCGTTCATTTTGAAACCTGACACCATGAAAATTTATTAAGAAATAGGTTGTCAATTATCTGTGAAAAACCAAAACCTTGACATCTTGCTTTACACTTTACAGTCCACTCGTTTCATATTTTAGCTATGGTAAATTTATATCCTATTGTCGTACAGTGACTCGTTGATAGCTTACTTTCTAGGAGCCATTGTTGTATACGTGTGTCTACCACTCTTCTAGTTATCAATCGAAAAATGTATTCCGAAGGAATCAAGCAAACCTAATTCCCGTTATATATAGAATATTTCGTGTTCTTTTTTGCAAAAAATGTAACAGTTTTGGATTTGTAAATATTCTGAAAAGATTTGAAATAGATTTCGCAAGCAGAAAATTGTATGCAATGACTATGAGCCCATCCAGTCAATGCAAATTAAGGAGTGATTATTTACTTGGGAATAAAAAGTAGGGGTCCTGACTACTTCATTAACGTGGATGATGGCATGCAACAAGTAGTGATCACAGAGGGAATGAAAGCCATTACATGCTGTCGGTTTCTCTGTGATGGTTACAAAGTTTCATGGAATAGAAGAATGGTATTTATTGGACAGCATATTGTGTATCGAAGTGATCAAGAGCCAATTTAATGTACTTGGAGAACATGGAGTAGCGTAGACGTAAGTCGTAAGATGTACATTAAACTCGATAGCACTTTACTACGATTTGGTTAAAAAGGAAATCTGCCCGTGTGAATTGCTACTGCACAGTTCAATTCAGCTTTGAGAGCTCTGTTAAATTAAAATTCCAACAAATCGTAGATTTAGAGGAATTAATTTGGCCGTTTTGCTATGGTGGTGAGCTTTTGTCAGGACAACAGGAGCACAATAGGAGATTTTTAACTGCAAACCTAGTCATGATTTCATGCCAAAGTGACTCTGTTATCCTTACGACCGGCTAAGATAGTGCGGACGAACCCTACAGTAAAACCGGACACTGTCGGGACTTGGAGAAAGTCTGCGTTATAAAGAGAGTCCGTCTACTGCCGATGTTCGTCAAGCCAAACCCGTGGAGACCCGATCGTCACTTTGTAGCTTCGTTCAAATAACACAGACATTCCGAAGACAAAAGAAGGTTTTATCACAGCACAAGTCTTTAAAGAAATGGAAAACTTTTCCTTGTTTACGTGAAACTGAGTTTACTAAGACTATAACGGGCATACCCCCTGAAAACATATGGAATTTCGTGTCCTTGCTTCTCGGTCTTCTTCATTGTTCCTGGGAGGAAGATGTCGTTGCATAAAGTAAATCGCGTAGGTGACTGTGGACTAGAAATGGATATTGAATATAATTTTCTTAGGCCTGCAAAATCCATAGACTGGCTTGATAGGAAATTGGAGTAAACATAAAGAAGCGCGAATGCAATGTTTCTAAGTATGCATTAAACCAAGTTTTTGATGATTAATGTACTATTTCGTGTAATTGCTTTTCTGCGGTGTCTGCTATACAGGTTTTATCGTGGTAAAACTCTCTTTTTGCTAACCATAGGTGTCCTCTTTAAGCTGTCCACTGTAAAGAGGTTTTGAGTAAAGAGTATAACTGCAGTTCAGTCCATTCCAAGAAAAATTGTCTGCAGTTGAGACCTGAGCGCTTTAAAAGATGTTTTCTTTACAGTGGTCGCTTAAAATTAACGATGGATTATTTTGTACTCTTGAATAAGTTTGAGAATAACATGATAGGCGCTGAACTTTTAAAGGATCACTTGAATTTTTGTGGGGTTTTTTATATTGAATTTTTCAAAGTAGCTTGATAAACAATGGGTAATACTTTACGCATTTGAGTGAGTCTTGGTTCGCCTAAATCCAGTTTCCGTATCATAACATTCAGCGAATCCTTTCATATTTCAGACTCTAAAGCAGACAACGTCAAGACTGGAGAATCGCTCGCAGCTTGTGACCGTGTGTGGTATGGGGCCACAAGTATTCTTAAATTGTGCTGGTTTTATTAAAATTGACACATCAGCCATTGGGGATAATGTTGAAGTCTTAGATGGAACAAGGATTCATCCTGAAACCTATGACTGGGCTAGAAAAATGGCTGTGGATGCCTTAGAATATGACGAGGTAAAGTTCGTTGGCAAAAACGTTTTATGAGAGGAGATCTGGGTAGTATTTTGTTGTAGTGTTGTTATAGACTATTACTGTTTTCGAATATTCCCTCACGTGTTCACACAGTACGACTGTTTTATTGGTAAGTTAACTGTTACTCTACATTCGTCACACTACATTTGGCATGCTTGGTTGATAAACGGAGAGTTACATTTTTGATATAAAAGTTAAGCCATGGTCACTAACAATTTATCACTTTACGTTGTATTGTAACATATTATTACTTTGTATTCAATCCTCATTTGATTTAGAAACCAAGATATGTCTTATTCTTGAAAACGAAATCATTTATCTGTGATATCATGATAGGGATTACCAGATAGGGCGACAATCTCTGAAGCCAAAGATTGTAAGCATGAATCCCGGTCGTTAGACGAATAAGACCATTAGCATAGGGGGATAATGGGAACCAACTCTCTAAACAGTTCAACACCTTGTACATTCCTTGCCTCGAGTGCGTGAATACATCATTCGTTTGTGCGTTTGCTGCCTGCGAAAGAATAATGATGATCGTAGTCAGTCTTCTGACAGCTTTTGCAACTCCTGGTGTCCCTCCTGTTGCTGGTCACAGCTTGCAGGAAAAAGTTGGCCCGTCCTTGAAATAATGTCATATCATGGCATTTTTGTTATTCTGTAATGGGTGGTCTGTGTTGCTGACAGAACTCCGACTCAAGTACATGCGAGATGCTTTATAAAACAGAGTGACATTTTGTCAAGAACTGTCGTTTAAGTTGAGATTGACCACCCGACTTTTGAACCGATACGTCACGACTAACGCCTAACGCCTTCTCTACTAAGTCAAAGCTCAACAAATCTGCCAAAAGGTTGCCAATTATTCAACCCTGATCAATCAGATCTTATAGTGATACGTGCTAAACAGTTTTGCAGAGAAGCCATCAGGTTTGCAGATATGAGACCATATTATGAAGCCCCTGTCTGTCATTGTAACTTTGCCTCTATGATAATTATGAATCCAAAAATATTTAACAAATCAATATTAGTTGGATGCAGTAGGTCATCCTGCAAAAGACCAGAAGTTGTAGCTTCTGTCGTGAACGTCATGTAGCAGATGCCATCATAAAAGTGTTTGAATTCATCAAACTCCTTTTTAGAAATACACAATACTGATTCCCCTTTCCTTTTATTACCCTTTCACTTTCCTTTTCTTACCCTTTCACTTTCCTTTTGCTACCCTTCCACTTTCCTTTTGCTACCCTTTCACTTTCATTTTATTGCCCTTTCACTTTCCTTTCTTACCCTTTCACTTTCCTTTTGTCACCCTTTCACTTTCCTTTTGCTACCC
>JANTCA010079842.1:0-14664 GCA_024741275.1 Chironex yamaguchii
GCTTGGAGGGCCAGGGTTTTCTGTCGGGGTTTTCCTTCCCTTAGATCACGTTGGTCCACGGCACATAAAGTGCAACCCCCCATCCGCCACCCGGGAGACGCGCCTCTACGCTGTGTGATCCCAGCGCGAGGTCTACATTCTCTACAAGTAAATAAATCCCGAACTAGAGCCTCACAATTGCATATATCTATGTCTATAGTGCTCTAAACAACCACGGTTCTTGGTATTTATGTTGAACTACAAGGTACCAATCCTAAACATGCTGAAGTGATTACTACCAGTATATCATTAATGCCAAAACAGAATAGGATGTAATACTGCAGGTGCTGCTACACAGGCAATAAGCAAGATAATCATGTATGTCCAGAAGAAGAAAATCTTATGAAATGAGGAACTCCTCAAGAAAGCAAAGGAGGAAAAAGAAAAATTACATTGATGGAAATAAAACACAACTACATAATTCATAAATACCAAAGAAAGGTTAAAATCCAAGTAGTTGAAGAAACTATCACGTGGTTGAAGCCATAGTTGTCTACGGGTCCAAGCTTTGCTTAGTAGAGTGCACGAATGTTAGATAGCTTAGCCAATCAGGTTTTGCTATCAACTGCGTTCTTCACGGTAAGGGTAAAGTACTAATCAAATGACTCATCCTGTTTAATACTTGAGTCCTGTAAAAGTAATCTTAAATCGTACTTTTCAAAGTCATTGGTGACAACTAAAGGGAATAAAGTCCAATCCATAATATAATCGAAATTCATTTCATGGTTAATATTACTCAGTACAAATGTCTGTAATTTGTAGACTTACCAGCCTTTTCAGGTCTCAGTTTTTGAAAAGTAAGTTTCTGTTTTTAAGCACAAGGCGCTCCATCAGTTGTTGATAAAACTGTAGTAAGTGATGGCTTGATGGTGGTAAGAAATGTCACGCACAGTCTGAAGCTAACAGTGTCATGCTTTTTGCATTGTACTCGGATTTCTGGGAGGAAGATTTAAATATCAGAAGCATCTTTGACTGATTATACAGTGAAGGGTTATACAAAATAACCCCAATTCAAGTATGTTTAAGTAACATTTCGACACATATCAAAATTCGAAGCTACCATAGGTAATACACGAATGTTTTTATGCCTGAATTATAACAATAAAACTTGTCAAACTACAATAATTCCTACAAGAAACAAAACAGAAATCCAAATCCTTCTGGTTTTTTTCGCAGATATTTACTAAATCTTCATATGTCCACAACTAAAAAGTAAATTGCAATCTTTACCAATCATTCTCCTTTTCGCATCACGGTTTGTGCGGATATCTACTAAAGTTTGGTGTGGCGCGAGCACGACTCATAAGCCAAAAATTCATCGTCTAACCATAGAAAGTGACTGTCACAGTAACGGAAATTCTTGGGTGCCATTGTCCTGAAACTTCAAGCACACATCTTCTGATATAAAAGACTATGGAGAATTGTAACACACGTCAATTAATCAGCTTTTGCTCTGTGTAGAAGACGAGAACACGTTCCTTTTTTTAGTCCATATACCTACTAAATAGTAACACTTGCAATACGGCAGTGATAAGGAAGTTGACGCAGAGGAAAGGAAAATGAATGATAAAGAACCAAATTGAAGATTCGGCAGAAGCGCAAGGTCACAAAAAGTATTTTTTATCAAAAACTATTTAATATCGTCTCATAGAAGACTTACCTTTGCGTAAAATAAGCAGTGTGCGACTTCCACCATAGACTTTTTAAAGCCAATTTCTAAGGGTCAATGTCCAACTTGCTACCTGTTCAAAATGGATGTGTTTAAACGGAAAGGGCCTATTCACAGCTAAAGAAGTTACAGCTAGAAGATGAAAGCAGTTTTGACAATTTTCAATGGTGTTTGAAGTCGGCACTACTAGAATCATTGGTCCCGAAATCCGAAAAAGCAGCCATTAAATGGCTACATTAAAATGTGAAACAACCATTATCACCAGACGTTTATCGTTGAAAGCCACAGCATTGAGACAAGTGACTACTTCGGCTTGTTTGATTGGTTAAAAGACGTGCGTTGTACAAAAAAAAATAGAATATGTTCTATTTTCATGAGCCATCGCATGGAGAATTGAATCACGACGCAGGTTTAGTTTACATGATGCACTTTTGACTCGAGAGTCAAACTCATGAGTCAGACGCATTAATAAAAGCACATCGTGTAAACTGGAATTAACAGTGATCAAGAAGATTACGATATAAAGTATACATAATGTTCGCCTATTTTTGAGTGTCAGTTTAAGTTTGGACTAGCAACTGCATCGAAAGTTTTGTTACTGCGCTTATCACAAAACTGCAGAACTCATTCCTTTCATGTTTTACACTTTGGTATGCCTAACTAAATCTTTTCTACAGTTGCAGTAGATTTCCTAAGCAAAAAAGAAAACTTTTACTAAACATAAGCAACCATTATGCAAATGGAATGGATGTTTTTAAAGTTTCAAAACTCAAAAGCCGTATTTTTCTGATTAGTGACAGAGATAAAGAGGGTATTCTGACATTTAAAAGCATAACAACACTAAAATGACGAGGTGTTATGTTAAGGTGCAAAATATTTTCTCTCCGTGTTTTATCAGCATGATTGCTGCATATTGATGGAATCATTCATAATTCACACCTGATTTTATCTATATATTTTAGTCACGAAGGTACTTGCTATATTGAATTTCATCTTATCTAAAGTTGTTTTGCTATAGCTGTATATTCTAGTTTTATTTGCTGTCAATGTACTGATGAATACATTCAAATGCTATTCTTGCCACCTGTTCAATTCGTGATTTTTACTATCGTGTCAAGGTGCGACAAATATAAGCAGACTGTGTTGAAAAGATCTTGATCTTTGCATCTACAAACAGTTAAGTGTTTATCGGTAATGGCTGCTATAAAGGTTCTGCCAATTTTTATTCTTTTGATTATACTTGAAAGTTATGTTTTTATGTTTTCTTTAACATTTACTTACCAAGGAGGAGGTATTAACGAAAAAGTATTAAGGAAAGTTGTAGGGAAGAGTAAGATTCAATGCCTTTTAATTTGTGATTTAATGGACAGTTGTCTGATGATTAACTACAATAAATTGGATTACTCTTGTGAGCTGATTGAAGGAAATAATGATGGCGAGAAACGTCTTGATTTTGGAGATACGAACTCAAAGACTATAGCTTCTTACAAACTGTTGTCAAGATGTGAAGTGGTAAGAGATAATTTATCATTTGTGATGCATCTTTGACAAACCTAAAGATTATTTTACTTTGCGTATTAGGACATTTTATCTTAATTTTCTTGACATAAGTCATTGTAATCTTCTTGGAAAGGCAAATAGTTTTCAACGATACTTTGTTCTGTGGTTAACACAAAGGAGAAATTAGATCAAGAAAGTAGGAAAACGTTACGATGCTGTTGACATATGGCCTGTCTTTATCTTATCCACTTTATCAATTTTTGTAGGTAAGAGAACATAAGGTGCTGACCCCCAAAACAACAGTAGCCCGTCCTTACAAGGATTTTGCTCCTTAATTCTTCTTCATCAGCAAATGTTCAACCCTTAAGACTCAGAAGACAAAAAGAAATATTTTGACTGTTTAACATTTCTTCTTCAAGCTTCAAGATGAGAAATATTCTAGATATAAGAAAAAAGTGTGGATCTGTCCTTGCCAATCATTCTGAAGGTCCTCCAGTATGAGTGCAGATTTACAAAATAGCTGTTGCAGCAAGTTACTTTTCAGCAAAATTTTTGAGTATTAGTTCTGCTCTTACAAGAATAGACTCGTCTTAAAGAAGAATGACGAAAATCAGAATTTCTACTCAACAATGCTCCACTTTAAAAGGAAATTATTGATGTCATCACGGTTTAGTTTCCATGTGTAAGTGTGAAATTCAAATATAAGAAGTTGTCCTTCGGCTAAAACATTAACTTACTGCAATCTTTTGGTTAAATCATCAGAAAGAAAGTTCTCACTACAAACCGACTTTCTCTGAGGAAATCTATTCTCAGGGTAGAACATGTCAGCAGCCTACCTATCTCTAATCTTGCCATCTTCTACTGATAATATTAATTTCTAATCTCATCTAACAGTAGGCCTAATCGTAACATGAGTCATTTTATGCTTAAACCCTTAATTTGCTAACTTATAAAGGGCCCATATATTAATTACGTAGGTAAAAAGTTGTCGATCTTCTTAACCCCATAGTCTTTAAAGTAAACAATAAATCACGTACCCTGCTCTCCCTTTGTAAGTGTTGACATCACAGATCTATAGGCGATGCCCTGTTGTTCTTTTAGCCTTTAACTCCCAGTTTGGCTTTTTCGTTGGTCTCGTGTCTGTTCACAGGTGATAATCTTAATGAATGCAATTAAATGTTATTTGTTCACAAGATAAACTAAACTCTCTCATCAATAAATTGACGGAAACCTTGTCATTATGTCTACCGTTTTACAGATGGATGCCTTCCTGTCGCTAATCTCTTTTAGTCACCTTATACGACACGCAGATGATATGTTTGGTCTACTTTTTAAACCCCGGTGCCCTCCCTGGAAGTGCAAACTCCCTTAAGCATGAAGTATCAATCACACTTTGATAATCGTTGAACGGTATGGTCAAAATTACAAAGCGGTATGGTTTATCTATGAACATACAAAACAGGAAAGAAGACGTTTGCTTGTTAGACAGTTAGCAATCTAATAGAGACCTTCTGGTTAACAAATTAAAATATTACTTCTGGATGACAAATTAAAATAAAATGTTGCGGGCTAGTATGAAGCAAATACAATGGTCAAAAACTACAATATTCTACGTCAATAAATAGTGACAGTCTAATTTTTGTCTGGTTAATATTGTAGAACACTGCAGACACAAATTGTCCTTCCAATAAAAAGTCCTGTCCAAGAAAACAATGTAAGTATTTTTCAGAAAGTTTTTTAAAAGTTCTCACTGCCATTAATTGCACACGTGAAAAGTCATTGTAAATACTGAAAGTTACTTTGCTCAGTACAAATCGTATTACTGTATTTCCTCAAAAGAGCGCCTCTTCTCAAAAGAGCGCCTCTCCTCAAAAGAGCGCCTCTCCTCAAAAGAGCGCCTCTCCTCGAAAGAGCACCCTTCTTTAATAACGATTTGCCAACGATGATGAAAGAGAGAATGAAAGAAGGCAAACCCAACGACTCAAATATAACATGTTATACCAATTAAACCAGAAGAAAATTAGTAGGAAATCTGACCACAGTCATGCTTTCTAATAAAAATGCTAAGTGGCTAAACAGTTTCGTTCCTTTCTTCAATTCTGTTTGAAGTATAACGGCAGTTTTTTCTTTTCTTGCGCCGTGTATCCGGCCAGGATAGCCAAATCGACTTCGCTCTTTCGTTTACCAGCGTTGATTGAGTTGTTTCCTTACTGTTTGTTAATTTGTCTACTCACAGCTATTGGGAAAGATTGTTTCTGCCCTTCTACGAATTAAAATAAACGTAGATTTGTAAATGAGCGCCCCCTAGAATTAGCGCCTCCCCTTGAAGGCTGATATTTACATGAGCACCCCGGGCGCTCTTTCGAGGAAATATGGTATTCACTATTTTCAAGATAAGATAAACTTCAAGAACTCTAAGAATGGATTAGTCTGCGACCGTAGCATTCTTAGCATGACCTTAAGGTATAACAAATTGAATAGAAATATGGATGCCTTGAAAAATTGCGATATTGCGCTCAGAACATACTTAAAAGCTTTTTCGTCTGACTCTCTTCAGAACATAAATCATCAGAACGGTAAGTATATATATACATATGGCAACCTTTTTCATAAGACGCACTGCTCGAAACTAGCTAATTTAAACAATAAAGAAAAACGACGAACAGAAAATGGAAAACAAACGAATTTGAGACGGAATTCTCAAAAATTATGGAACTGCAGAAAAGCAACATTTTCTAGCCACTGTACGCCAAGCATCAATTCAGAGAACAGCCATCTCCCTTTTGCAAAGCTAAAATGACTGACAAAATATGCTATTCTGCCATAGCCCAACATTTGCAAGAAAACTGGAAAATACCAAATGTAAAAGGATAGTAAATGTTTGGATAATTAACAAAGCTAGATTGTCCTTCCATCTAAGTGTATTGGGATCTGTCTACAGCAAAGTGTAAGTGACACGATTTTACATCGTGGATTTTTTATTACATTTTACTTTCTAAAAACGGATCAGACACTCTTCGTCTAAATGCTGGTAGTAAAGTGAGAAATAGTTTAGATTTACTACCATACAGTCTGATTGATTAAGACAGCATAAAAGGTTAGTTTTATAGCAGATATTAAATCAATAGTCAAGTACTGAAGTGTTATAGCCAATTTGTGGCGTAGCTGGAAAATGTTAGGGCAGGTACTTTTTATGCTAAAAAGGGCAGCTATATGCCCGCGAATTGAATCTTATCCGTGGTTTTATTCATCTCCAGACCATTTACAGAGACCATCATTTTTACATTTATATTTTTATGAAAGAATATGATACATTCTTGCACGTATACAGAATAGTTTTTTGGATGTGAGTAACCCTGACATTGTGTGACATAAAGAATTCTTCTTTCAATTTTTTTATGTAAGATAAGAACTTAGAAAATAAGAGAATGAAACTTTCACGTTTTCTTGAATTGCTTTCAAGGTAATATAATTGTGTCAAACATATGCATACAGCCAGATTCGCAGTTCTAAGATTAAATGTTAACGAATTCTAAAGCTCTTGCTTTCTAAGCAAAGATCTCCTAAACTCTGTCACAATCGATCAGACCATCCAGTTTGCCGAATCCAATTAATTTGGAGTCTATACGAGTCTTCGTTTTTGTAGTGATTTGGAAAACCCTTGAATGAGGACAGAAAAGCTATTGGCCCCGTCGGTGCACAATAAGCATCAGATATGAGAATTCCTTGGAGAGATCGCCCACCTTGGGGAGATCAACTCCTGCCTTTCATGTTGGCAGAGGTCTTCGGAGCAAATTAGCACTCGGTGAAAAGAAACACGGGAAATCACGGAAACAATGCAGACATTTGTACATTCGAAAGGAAAATTCTTTAACAGATAGGTGTATACACACAGTAAATGTTTCAAATTGGGATCAATTACAAGCCAATTGATTTTTTCCGAAGCTTGTCTTAGAAGGATTCTAAACGTTACACTATTTATTTTTTTATAGCTCACAGCTATTTAAAAGAATTTTTTGTATTTTGTGACACACTTCATGTTGGACTTGAGGCAGGGCTGGAATTGAGGCAGTGGTTAGGGTTGATTTTCGTTTTTCCATTTTCATTGAATGCAATCCGCCTTTTTTAGGGTCTTTAACATCTTTATTTGAGTAGCTAAAGTTGATGATATAGGCGAAAAATTCAAAAATCATCTTCAAACTATGGAACACTCTCACATTAGGGCACTTCTATAAAAGGGCAGGTGCGTTCGCACCTAATGCACCCCCCAACTACGCTCCTGCTATTTGAAGATTGAAAACTGTGAAAACACAAGTAAGCCAAGAATTGTGGTACACAGTTACAACTGATACCTAATGCCTCTACTACATCAAGTTATAAAAACATGTCTCAGTAATCTCAGATAAGTACATATATTAACAATACACATCTATGTACATCCTTCACTTTGTTCTATACTTTCTCTGATGTTGCAATAAAATACACTGTACTGAATTTGTACTACTAGCGGTTTCTGACTGACGTGTCAATATCAAGCAAGGTCTTAAGAGACATTTTCAGGCTATTCAAATTCTGCTTTGCTTTGAACTGTCTTGTGTTTTTTTCCCTCTCACTTTGCATTTGTTCATCCGAGACTTGTTTGGGATATTAAACGGCAGGTAGCAATCACATTTTCTGTGTTGATTGCTTTGGCTTAGAAAGAGCTGTCCCGGGAGAGTAGTCAGTGAAGACGCATCATTATCCTTATCAACACTGCCATCAGTAGTTGATGATATTCTATCCTTCGTCACTTTCTAATTCATACAACCAAGACTCAGACCCCGTTTTGAGTGGAACGAATCCAAACGGATCGGTACCAAAGCGAGCACAGATTGGCTTACCGTTTACACTGGATCTGATTGATCCGTAACGATATGGATCCGCTACTGTACTAGTTTGGGATCACTTTCCGAAGTGTACCTATTTGGATCCGTTCCAACTGAGGTCCAGTGTAAACAGCTGGAACGGATCCACACAACCAGATCCCTGTGGGACGTTACTCAGGAGTGCAAACGGAGATAAAATTTTTTACAGTGACCTCTCCCGCAGCACTCTTCAAGGTTCTTTCAGACGAGCACAGCTTTGTAACATTTTAATAAGAAATTAATAGGAAAAATCTTATGTATGTTTTAGCAATGTGATATTTACATATTCTTTCTCATTTACCAATATTGATAAAGCCAGAGAAAAGGCATATTGCAAATTTACTTGCTCATTTTTTGTCTATCTTCACAAACGCGTCTTCTGTTTCACTATGTGATTTGTAATCCTGAACGATCCATAGGTTTTTACGAATGACAAATATTGCTGTCCAGGACTCTTACGTCCAAGCTATTTGGTTAAGAAGCATCGCTCAAAGTTTCTGATGGCAAGAATTGTTTTCCATCACTTCTTGAAATCTTTCAGGACCTAGAAGGACAAAATCTTGTAAAATGGCTTTGTGCAAAGAAAATCTTATGAGTATGAGCTTGTCGCGATGCTAAAGGCAGAAGTGAATGTCTCAAGCAGTATTAGCTGGCAGCATCTTCGATTTGATCTTGACACATTTTATCCGCTTGACTCTTTTCCTAGCGGAATTTGCCATGACCTTTTTGTATTTATTTTGTATTTAACATATTGCAGTCATAAAGTCTATTTATCCGACTGTAAGTAGAGCTATGCAAGGATCAGTAATGGAAAAGATATAATGCGTAAGACGTGCAGTAAGAACCATCTCAAATAATGTCACTTAGTGCCTAAGACCATCCGCCTCAGTTACTATCACGTTAGCTACTTTTGACACTGAACATTTTTAAAAGGCATTAATCAAACAATCTTGCAGGAATTCGTAATCAGCAATAAACACATTCGTATCTTTTAATGAGATTACTTTAACTGTTTGATGAATTGGATTTATCATAGCTTCCTTTCGCTTTTCATTAACGATGTCACTTCTCTTTCAAGGAAAAGGCATATATTTTCTCCAGAATACTAAGATGAGTAAATATGGTGCCAATGATAAAGAAAAAACTTCTATAAACACGAGATCGAACACATAATCGAATGCCTATATCTACAAGTACTGTGGAGCAGCTTGCTAAACTCGGGTTTTCACTTTACTGCAAATACCTTGCATCGCAGATGCTTCATCGTAGAACTGGCCAACAGCATTACAAAAACATACGTTTCTCTTAAAACAATGTTTCATTTATGGATAATCTTCGACTGTCAAATCTGCTAATTTTTCTATAAATAGCAAACGTTCCATCATGTCTAGTTTGGCATTTAAATATGAAGTAATAACGGAGCTCTGGTCTATGTTACCTATGAGTCTATTGAAATACTGAAGTACGCAAACTGCTTTATCTCCTTCAAAACCACTGACTCATCAAATGTCCGAATAAGCAAATTGTAGCAAGAAATTCACCCTTGTTCTCTGATACAGACATATCCAGACGATGTGTTCTGAAAGTTAGACCCTGTTTAGCGACGAACAAGGTAATATAAATAAGTAGTTTCATTATGTTCCTTGTCTGCTCAACTTGCCTTTTCCCTCTCCTTGCAATATCGCTAACTCTCAAGACAACGAGGGATCAATTGATGTTTGTTTGTATTAACTAAAGTGGTCTGCAGTAGCATCTATACGAGTCTATATGAAGTGCGGGAAGTGAGTCTATTATGGGCGGGAGCAAGTTAAGTGAATCTAATTATCTCTGACTTTTGCGTCAAAAGTTATACAGATGCAATAAGAGATTTCTTCATCTTTGGGCTATTATGGTAGCCGACTTTGATGATTTTCAATTTTCAGTTTCCTGAGCAATATGATTACCGTCAGCAAAACTGGTAAGGCCTGTCCGTCTAACTTTGATGACTGATTTATTTCCCAAAAATATCCTTAATTGGATCTCCCTTATCGCTATTGCTGCCATTTTGAGAGGTTGTTTAAATTCAAAAGCCTGTCACTTGTAGTTTCTTCAATGGACATTACTAAAGAGCGCATATGAATCTGAAAAGGAGGCCGGTGCATATTTATATCCAGAAACTAGAATATAATCACAAAAAAACCTTAATTAATTAGGTAATGTGAAATTATTTGATGCTTTGCCTACTTGAACAAGCTCACAGAAGTCGCAGTGTTGTCGATTGTCCAATAAGAGAGAATGTACCCTTTTAACAACCGTTATCAAAAGTCTGATGACAAACCAGTCTTTCGGCTTTAATTCGGTTTTGGAGGCACTTTATGAAAGCACGATGATACAATAAACAAATTTTCTCTTGTCTATTAAAATTCTCATAGTTCCGCGTATGACGCAAATTAATTCAAGACATGTGGTGTCTTAACATGTCTTATTTGGTCCTTCAATGACATTAGAAAATGAGAAATAAAGAATTATCAAAGAATATTGGTCGATTTCCCTTTACGGCAGCATGATATTTACAGGCTATGGTAGCCGAGAACTGCCAGTTTACTATTTAATTAAAAATAAAATTGATTATTATTTATCATCATTTAAATTAATCAAAAATATTTTTTTTTCTCAAAATCAATTTTAATTAAAAGATAAATTGAAATGGAAATTATTTTAAATGTAAATAAAAAAGATAAATTGAAATGAAAATGATTTTAAATGTAAATTTAATCTTCAAATTGAAACTAAATGCAAATTGAAATGAAATGAAATGACCTTCTACGTAGTCGAGGACTGCCATTTCCATACTGACTAATGGTTCTTTGGCCGAGAGCTGCCACTTGCCTCGTTCTGAATATTTTATCCAACGTACAGTGTGATAATTTTGTAGTTTGTGCTTTATGTCGATTGCTTTTATGAACTGCTTTACCAAACATGTCGGATAAAAAATTAGCATGGAAGAAATTTGCCGAAGAGTGTAACGAGAAGAGACTGAAGAGAAGAGAAGGACGACGCCATGAGAAAAGAAAAACCCTGGTTGCTGTTCAATTCTCAACGAGAAAAAAATTGTTGTGCAACCCGTTGCGGCAGAGACCACTGGAAAGGCACAAAAATATGAAAGGGCGGGCCCACAAGAATTTTTCCCTTCCCATACGATGAAGTTACAGTGCAAAATATTAAAGATTTGACCAAAATTTGACAATAGCATGGCCTCGTCTGCATCAAGGAAAGTATTCTTTGAAATCGAGGACGAAGAACTTGCATGAGGTGGTTTTAGGGTAGCATATAAAGCAATATCCAAGTCACCAGAATTTGATGGGAAAGAGCTTGTTGTTAAATTTTTTCTCAGACAAACACAAAGCATGATACAGTCTCTCAATGAATAAACAGAAATTTACCCACGTTAAACAGTGCAAATGCATTTTCTGGCAAAGAATTTTGCTAATTATTAAAATTTTGTGATATCAAACCTTGCCTAATTTGATGGTGAGGGCCAAAAAATAACAAAATCTGTTGCTTTCACCAAATTTCCTTGCAAGCTCCTTAGGTATACATATCATAGTTGTCGTGTCAGTTCCTTTGTCAATTCGTATATAATTTGGGAGTGTTTTCGTTTCCATTAAGAATGCCAAGTACCATTTACCTACCAGTATAGCGTTGGAATTGGTAGTCCTAACTTAAGCCACAATAGTCTCCTGCTCGCTGTATCTATGCATCCATATATTGCTAATGGAAAAGTAGAGTTATTATATCCCATTAACTGGTCATGGCCATCAAAAGAATATGTCCAGTTGGGACCCAATGTGACAAAATGTCCCCTCTCTTTTTTCTTCTTTGCTCCTGGTTTTGTTTTGGTCAGGCCATCAGGGTCAAAATCAAACATGATTTGGTGCACCAAGTCCCTCTGAATATTTATATTATATTTTTGCCTTACTTTCAAGGCCATTGCTCTGTAGCCTAAAAGAGCACCTGGACCTTGCAGCTCCTTACGAATAACTTTTTTAGCCTCAGATAGCGATATGTTTTGATCAATGTACTTGATGTTGAAACGTCGGAGGCGTCGATACAAAGTCCTCAGACTCCATGCATATTGGCTGTAGTCTCTTTTGACAAAGTCTAGAATTTCCTGCCGCTACATCCGTTGAGCAGCATATTTGTTGAGATCACTCGTCAAATCATAGTCTGCTGCCCAGCTACAACATTTTTCTTCGGTACCTCCGTTAGACCTACTAAAATATTCAGAACAAGGCAAGTGGCAGCTCTCGGCCAAGGAACCATTAGTCATTATGGCAGTGGTAGTCCTCGGCCACGTTGAAGGTCACTTCGTTTCAATTTAATTTGCATTTAGTTTCAGTTTCAAGATTAAATTTACATTTAAAATCATTTTTATTTCAATTTATCTTTTTTATTTACATTTAAAATCACTTTCATTTCAATTTATTCTTTAATTGAAATTGACTTTAAGAAAAAATTATATTTTTAATTAATTTAAATGCTTATAAATAATAATTAATCTTATTTTTAATTAAAAAATAAACTGGCAGTTCTCGGCCACCATACAGGACAGCCATTAATGTCATTTCAAAAATGATTCAGGATGACCATACATTTAAAATCCTCCTCAGGTAAAGAGGAGCTATGTGTTCTTTTAATTAGTTTGCAGTATAATTGTAAACGCTTTTTTAACATTGACTTAGTCGGAATCTTTAGCAACGCTGCTATTATATATTCACATTTGTTAGTTTTAAACAGTTTTATTTATCTCAGTAACGTATACTCCTTTATGCAGCAACTAAGTTACGGGGGGATGGGGGAAATGTGGAGGAATGGGGTACTAGTCCCCCTTTTTCCCAAACAAGGTCCCTGAATTAATGATGTGTAAGAAATTGTAAGAATGCTCCAAGAACGTTTTTAAACGACTTGAAACTGGAACTGCTCTGTGTATTACTTTAGAGTTAAAGTCTTAGGCTAATATTGGTTTCAAGTTATTCAAATTTCTAACTGCAAAACTCCTGTGTTCAGTCACATACATAATTTAGACCGCTCAGTTCACACGAATAAAGAGATATTCTTAAACGAAAGGAAGGTATTTTCTAACAGAAAAAGAGCATTCTTCGGCAGAAAAAGGGAATTGTTCTAAAAGCTTTCCCTGGAACCCTGAACTCTTGTCCTCCTTACAGTTTACTTGGTCTGCTAAGTTGTCTTGGGCTCGAAATTTCTTCCAAGCTCACTTTCTGTTCCCAGAAACGCACGTAGGTTTTTAAGTGCGCATTTTCCACAAATCTGCACAGATTGTGATCTGCAAGAGTGCAATATAACTTTTACGTATCAAGAGCGCACACAGTTTTTTTGTTCCTGAGATTTAATTGACTGACATCTTAACAAAAGTCAGAATTTCCGCCTTTATTAACAAAACGAGCGTAGTTTTGAAATTATGCGCGCATTTTATAATCCAAGGAGAAGCGATTTATGTCAAGAAATTCAACTTCGGGGCTCACTTTGCAAACTTAGGAGACTGGCATTATACTGTCTTGTGCCACCACTCCCTTCATGGCAAGAGAAAATTGTTAACTGATGATGTCATGTTGTGCATATGCTGTTGTTCTCAGAGCATCGTTCCTCTCCGTGATTTCTATAAACCATGTAAGTGCCATTCCTTATTCAACATGATTGCGTTTTACGTTTGACCAGGTCTTGCTGTTTACAAGAATTGCCTTGAAGCACTTTTCAGCCATCGGTTAAAATCTGGTTTGTATTATATTGACATGTCGGACGATACAAATTATACCAAGATGAGATGCAATTATAGCAATGGCAATGTCATGATGATAGTTGGACATGATAGTGAAAATTTGGTCAGACTCGCTGGTGGAGAGAGTGCTGGATCAGTAGCAAGGATACTGAACTATGACATAAATTTGGCAATTGTGAATCAAATTATCGACAATTCAATAAGTTGCAAACAATACGTTTATGCCAGGTGTTATGACGTATTGTTTGTAACTGCCAAATATGCTTGGCTCACAGGTAAGCGGTAAGCCACTTTGCACTACTTCGTCAGGTCTTGTTGTGTTTGCTGCGAAAAGTTTTAAAGAGATGGAGTAGAGCCTCCCCTTGAATATCACTAAGATAAGCTTTCCTTGTGGTCTGAGTTAAGAATGATTTGATATTACACCGTACATTTCAGTGGCGGCTCGTGGTAGAATTTCCAAGTGAAGCTGAATGATTAAATCATATAAACTCCTAGAAGAAAAATTGGATCAAATTTAGAATAGCAAAGAATGACTTGTCAGTCGACAAAACGGTTTCTGTAGTAGAAAGTCCACTTCATTTATTTCATGATGTTTGAAAATCTCCAAATTTTTAACTTGCAAACATATGTCGTCGAATTGATGGCACTCTTGGCAGATCTTCACTTCAAATTGACACGACTCATCATTCTATGCACTCAGTCGAAATTGAATTGAATTGCCTGGGGCTAGTTGAAACTAGCCCCAAATCCAAGCAAATTCAAGGGCAGTGAACCAA
>JANTCA010079853.1:0-14661 GCA_024741275.1 Chironex yamaguchii
TGTCTTGGTCTTACGTCTAGCTTGGTCTTACTTTTGGCTTAGCCTTACTTTTGGCTTGGTCTTACATCTGGCTTGGTCTTACGTCTGTCTTGGTCTTATTTTTGTCTTGGTCTTACTTTTGGCTCGGTCTTACTTCTGCCTTGGTCTTACTTCTGTCTTGGTCTTACTTTTGTCTTGGTCTTACTTCTGGGTTGGTCTTACTTCTGGCTTGGTCTTACTTTTGTCTTGGTCTTACGTCTGGCTTGGTCTTACTTTTGTCTTGGTCTTACTTTTGTCTTATTCTTACATCTGGCTTGGTCTTACTTCTGTCTTGACTTACTTTTGGCTTGGTCTTACTTTTGGCTTTGTCTTACTTCTGGCTTGGTCTTACTTTTGTCTTGGTCTTACTTCTGGCTTGGTCTTACTTCTGGCTTGGTCTTACTTCTGGGTTGGTCTTACTTCTGGGTTGGTCCTACTTCTGGCTTGGTCTTACTTTTGTCTTGGTCCTACTTCTGGCTTGGTCTTACTTCTGTCTTGGTCTTACGTTTGTCTTGGTCTTACTTCTGTCTTGGTCTTACTTTTGTCTTGGTCTTACTTTTGTCTTGGTCTTACTTTTGTCTTGGCCTTACTTTTGTCTTGGTCTTACTTTTGTCTTGGTCTTACTTTTGTCTAGGTCTTACTATTATGTTGATCGTATCTTGGTTTCAGTTACGCTGACTTAGTCTCGTTTTTGTCCTGATCTTACGTTTCTTTGTCTTGGCCCTTACTTATGCCCTGGTCTATCTTGTCGGTGGTTTCAGTTCTTGGCCAGTCAATGCGTTGTGCCATGTTTCTTTGTTATTTCGCGTATTGACGGAGAGCTTTTAGGTGTTGTTATACGTAGTTTGAATTCTATGAAATAGATTGATGCTTTATTTAGTATTACTTCCGCTTTTTCAAATTTGCATTTCTTAGGGCCACCTTGGCAAAGAAAGGAGTGTCGTGTACAAAACTAAGCGAGGATGGCAAAACAGCGTAAGTAATGCGAATTTTTCTTAAGCAATACGCAATTCCTTTTTCCCGTTGTCTTAACCCTAGTTCTGTACCCTCTCGGTCTTAACCCTTGGTTTTAACCCGTGTTCTTAATCTTTTGTTTTATCCCGTGTTTTTAACTTTTGGTCTGAACCCTTGCACTTAAGGCAATTGCCCTTTGCCGTGAAAAAAAATCACGAGGTGCTCCTTTAAACATTTTTCTGGAGTTTAATGAGCTACGTAAAGGAAATACTGTGTTTTGTATGTTTTCTTAGGGTATATAGTGTTTAGTTCTCATAATTCTGATTCCATCTGTTGATAGGATTCATACCGCAAGCATGAAAGGCAATTTTGATTGCTTGAATACAATGTTGAAGTTGGAGAAACCCGATCTCTCAGTAACAGATTTACATGGTATGTAATGGTCAACAGGTCTTTGTCACATATTTAGAATACTTGAAAATGGCCAAGTGTGTGTTTAAAAGGTGCACTTACGAGTCTGTTTGGTGGTAAGGGGTCATTAGGAGAGGGCTTCTTTGATTGACAGTAGTATCAGATGGCATCAACAGAAACCACTTAAAGGGATTTTAATATATGTGTGTTTAAACTTTAAATTCCAGACAGATTGTGGTTAGACGTATAGAGACACCTCTCAGTTGCAACATAGCAGTTTAGCCTTATTTCGCGTGGATAGGTTGGAGCCATTTTTTATGACATGCCATTCCCCTGCCTTAGAAATTTGAAAATTGTTAAAGGTATTAGCATGATATTTAGAGAGATGCCTCATGGTCATTCTGTAAGTTGTGTGTAAATTGGTCATATCGTCTGTTGTTTGGAAGTATGATATGGAACAATTGCAACGTTATTTTGCTAGGACATGTTTTGTTCAACCTCAAAAATTGTTGCAGACGTTTATTGAACTGCCAATATGAGAATACGTACGTTTGGATGGTTTAATCACGTGCATTATTTCAAAGGACTTGATTCGTGTTGTCCATAGAGTATTTTTAAGTTAACTAAGCTTTGTATTCCAATAAGGTTGTATTAGGTATACGTGAAACAAATATCATTTACTAGTAGTCAGTTTACGTTTTTGTTTAAACTAGGACATTGAGTATATGTGACTAGGAGTCTATTGTTACAATTTCTGACTCAGCTAATTAAGGGCAACGGTGTCTGCATTTTAAATATACTAAAAATTCATTCCAATAAAGAGAAGGGTGTAGCATATTCATCTCACTAGTGGGAAGGGTTTTGAACAAATTAGATCAGAGCAGATGATTGCAATGCAGTAAATGATGAAGATAAAAGTGAATTGTTTTGATCCTGTCGTCAATTCCTTACCTTGTTAACTTTATGCCAACTTTACTAAGTCCGTTTATTGCTAGGTCTTCGTATTTTGTAATCTTTCATGATTCTTTGTCAGCTATTGTTTTTTCACGTAGGAAGAACAGCACTTCATCTAGCAGCACGTGGTGGCCATTTAGAATGTATGGACAGTCTTCTTGAATTTGGAATACCTATTGACTTTCAAGACACGTCATCCATGACAGCCTTACATTATGCAGGTAAATTTTTTTCGTTGAAATGTAATTGAATTTATGGAAATTTTGAAACATTTCTTTGATTTATATTTTGATACTTTCGTGTCTAATTTCCATTCCTTTGTGCTTGGGTGCTCGTACACGTAGGATTGGTCGAACGTAAAAACAGTTTCATTTTTAAGGGCCAATATAGTATTTGTTTTTAACTCACGGTTAATTCCTTTTGTAAAAGGAATAAAGGGAGTTATCCAAATCGGTTGAGTGTGAACTTGTTAGTGACTTACTGAACCCGTTTTCTATATTAAACTTGTATTCTTCAATTGCAGTATTCTTTTCTGTTTTTGCAGTGAGTAGTGGCCACAAAGGCTGTGTTGATATTCTCTTGAAATATGGATCACCTGTCAATTTGACCGACAAGGTATGTCTACAGCAGGTTTCCAGTGTGTTATCAAGAGATACTTGCCTTTGAAATGTTTGCAGATTTTTAAATCTTTAAAGCGTTCAACAGGCCCAAGGTGTTGATGTAATTGGGGTCGGATAATGAAGTATGCTTCTGTTCAGTTGATATTTTGTGAATTGAAGGAATGGGTAAACATGGAGTATTGAAGAAGATACAGTTCTGGTCAATATTCTAAGTTAATTTAAAGAGTGTTGCCTACGCAGAGACATGAAAAAAGAGGCAAATTTGAAACTGTTAGTGTTTCCATTGTAAACATCATTTTCGAGAAAAAAATGTGGTACCAACAAGAACACAAGGCTTTTAATGCAAGCGGAAAAAACAACAACCAAATTTTCCAAATAAGCTTATTATACAGTAAAACTAGACAAGCAGCTATGTACGGATTGAATAACTTTGCACAGTGAGTGTTGGTTTGTGCATTCGTATGAGCAGCATTTCTTTCATTAGGACATTAGGTTTGTCGTACATTTTTCTAAAAGACAAAGTAATCTGACAAAAGTTGTGGAATTTGACAATTGTTTGTTTTTATAGTGTTTGTAAATTCGCAACGATTTCTTTTTGTGTCAGTCCACGCGTTCTGAAGGTACCCATGACCATAACCTACATACTTTGCATCGCATGGGTTACATTAAAACTTTTATAAAACACACTGTTGGCTGACCAAGGAGGGCTTAACCTCTCGTAACCTAAAATCTAGAACAAATTAACCAGATGAACCGTTTGATGGTTAGGTCATAACATGGGATGGGTACTAAAGCAGAAGGAACATATCTCGAAGACGCTCCCGTCATTGCTTTTAATGTAAACTGTCAAATATATTATATTACCCTGCTAAATATGCCCAACTTGGAAGTAACTTGATGATGACATGTCAGTCTATTGCGAATGGCGAGCGGTTTTTCTATTGGTAGAGCCTGGTTCGATGCTCGGATGTCTTAGGCCCTACTTCAGTTTTACTGCCAGTGTACCTGATATAGAATGACATTGATTGCTTCATTGAGCTATTAATCTGTGGGGTTTTTTTTCAGGAAGGAAGATCACCACTAATATTGGCTGTTCAAGCAGGACATACTGCCATTGTGGATCTTCTTATAGATTACGAATCAAATGTCAACATACAGGATAACTATGGAAAGTGAGTAAAAAAATTGAGTTTTATTGGTAGAAAGTTTAATTGATTAACTAAGCAGTTCCGATAAAAAATAGTTGTTCCTGACTATCGTTAAGGATTTACTCTTGATCGTTAAGGATTTAGTCTTGATACAGTCGTAAAGCCGTATGGTCTTCACAGGAATCGGCTCTTGTACTTCGGACAGTAGGCGCCTAACAGCATTATCCTCCATTAGATGTGAGGTCCTGAAAGCATGACCCTTGAAGAACTGGTCTTGGTTTAGAGGTAGAATTAGACAAAGGTAAGAGTGACTGTCAGAATGTCCACGATAACTTACGCTGTTTTTTTATTGTTATCATTCTTGTCAAAAAATCGTTTTAATATTCGTCAGGTATTTTCGGAAATCTGCACATTGGTCATTTGCGAGGGACAAAGTATTCAAAGTTCGCCATTGTGCAAGGACAAAATGATTGAAATTTCTGATGCACAGAGGATATGCCAAAAGTCAAGTATTCCTAGTATTCAACTTGATTCAACAAGTCTGGCAGTTTCTGAAGAACTGAAGAAAGCATTTGATGTTGCTTTCCTGGCCTGTATATTACATTATGCACAAGCCAGTCTGCAGCTTCCAAGTGCGCTTCATCCAAGTAAGTTTTCCTCTGGTTGGAAAGATTTGGCCAATCATAACCCACAGTGAATGGAGAAAAACGTTTCACAGAAGTTTGATTCTGTTTAAAAACCTTGAATTTTATGTCTTGAACTTGTTTGGTACTGATATCAGACATTCATTTTGTGCAATTCTGATGCGGTCAAGATTCGCCATGGTCCTTCTAGCTCGTATCAAAAATATTACTGCCGCTGAGTGAGATATGGTGTGGATCACGTACTATTCCATCGACAGCATATAACTTTGTATGGCTTCACTGTGCATAAGACACGTTTTGCAAGAGAGTCGACAATAATCTGTTTGCAGTGGCTGGCATGAAGACAACTTTTAAAGGATAAAAGAGGTCAGTTTGTCGCCATTTCGGATAAGAAACGCCTCCATCCGCGACATTACATCACGCAGGACCTTACCCATTCCTTATTTATCTTATTGCTAATTGAAAATTCGTGGATTGGTAAATGTCTTAATCAAAACGATGATAAGGTTTTATATTTTAATGTGACTATTACACTCTAAACCCACGGCGATGCATTTTCTGGAATTCTAAAAAAAATCCAAATAACTGGTGTAATGGAATCCATCTGGAGTCCTTAGAAATTTAGGGTGATGGGGCGGAAGCCAAGTAAGGTCTACAAGGAAAGGGGACTCAGGATATTGGGAAAATTCTTGAAATATGCCTCTTAGATTCTCGAAATATGCATGTTATTATGGAAAAGAAAATTTGTAATCATCCTTCCGAGAACATCATGTCGATGAGTATGTTTCAAAGGTAAAGCTTTACGACAAAATTTAAAAAATAATAAGAGAAGAAAATGAGGGAATGTGGTTTTGTGTTTTCAACATTGGTTAGTAAGGGTTTTTTGGCAAAGCACACAAATACAAAACACTTAGGGTGACTCAGCTGTGTTACGCCATTAAAGCAAAGAGTGTGTTGTAAGAGCTGCAACGCTGCTTTTATAGGCCAAACTAAGCGTCACTCGCATGTGCGAGCCTGTGAATATTTGAGAGTTTCATCTTTTACAGGGAAGAAGCAGTCTAATCTCGAGCATTTGGGGTTTTTAGGTCATCATGATTCCGTCAACGATTTCGGTGCGTAATCTTCATCTCTGCATTTGAATAGTTGGCACTATTTGAAAGTCCTCTTTTGGGATCCCTACTTTTACCACCCTGTTAATGGCCTGTTAAATACTTGTACACTTTAGTACAATCTGTAGCCTTTTATGATACTGTGTGTTGATCTTGATAAACCTTTGTTTATTTAGGACTGCACTGATGTATGCCAGCGAATATAACATGTTGGATTTTGCAACAAAGCTGATCGCAAGGGGAGCCAAGATAGGGATAAAAGATTTTGCTGGGAAGACAGGTAAGAAGATCAGCTTATTGTTATCACGTAATTTTTGCTGTTGTAGTTAGCATTTTTCACACTCAACTGAATTTGACTAACTGTGTTAATTAAAGGTCGTTGAGGGGTGATGATTCACACCTGTGGATTTAACACTCTCGTTATCACACTATTATGTTTCTGGTTCTACGCTTTCTATTTCATGAATAGTGCAAATAGATATTTTTAGTAAATAGTCTTGGTATAAAAAAGTGATATACTATTGGTAATTACAGTCGATTTCGCATATAGGAAATCCGCCGATTAAGTTTGATCTACGCACATGTCGAATTTTATTTGACAGACTAGTGTGTTATAGGATACATATAGATTATATATATATAACCATAATGTCAGTAGGAGCGCTTCCGTTTTTATATATGTAAAATAGAATTTCAGTAACAGCGCTTATACTTTCAATAAAGAAATACCGGGAATTCGCGTCACTCTTGGACGTGGCGTAAGAAGCTGCAGGAAAGCCTTAATCTATTAAGATATCTCTCAGTTCTTTTAAAAAATGAAATGTATTTTTGGTTAGCTACTTCACACTTCACACGACTAAAGAAATCACGCCATTTGCCGATTTAAAGTAAACACATACAACCAAATAGTTTCAAGCGTTGGAATTTCGGGAAGGGAAAGTTGGGTATATGCAGTGAAATATTTTTGATACTTTAGGACAGTAGGGTAAGAAATCAGTATCGTTACAGGAATATGCAAAAGTAGTTTTTGCCTTACAAAAGAAGGCTTTTGCATAGTTGGAGGGTGAACCTACCCCCCTCAATTGACGCTCCTGGTTAGTTTTGTCCAAGCTTTTTTCTTCTAACACTCTTGAGAGTGTGAATCTTCATGTTAAAATAACGCATGAACGTTTCGTTGGGTTTCAAGTATTTTTTTTTGCTCGATGTTGCAATTTCTTTTGGTGATTTACGCCACGAAAAGATCGTTTAGTTAAGGGAATCTTCCCTACCTAGCAGAAATATTTGTAGTTTTTGAGTAAGGAATTCTTGCTCGGATTCTTGTGTGACTGAGTCGTTTGAAACTTGGAGAGGACTCGATAAAGGTTTCTTGAGAATATCAGTGGAGTCCAATTGTTATTTGCAGGCGTCCTTGGGGTAATTCGATTTGTGATCTGTTTGTGGCATGTCATTCTCGGCTATATTGCAGCGCTCTGATTGTGTAGGTATCAAAATAATGAATAATATGTTCTGAACACTGTTTTGCCCTATTATCAACTTAGTCATTAGTTTTTTGAACGGCACATACAATCACGTATCTTAGGGTCCATCTAGTGCCCCATAAAATTTTTAAATGCCAAATATACGTCCGTCTTAGTTTGCATTTTGTCACCAGTGCAAAGTTATTCTATCAGTCCAAGTTTTACAAAAATGAAGCAATATTTAGGTATCCCACCAACGATTTGAATTTTTGATTCAGATATAGTGCTGAATGCGGTATATATATATATATATATATTAAACGATCTTGTTTCTCAGATGTTATATTTACTGTACCACAAAACAAGTATGCATTGCAAGAAAATAAGCTTCATCGTGATACGTTTCACTATTGTTAGGGGTGCAAGCACTGATATGGTCTTTATCAGCAAATACTTTTCAACAATACAAGAGAAGGTCGTCGGAAAATTGAATGTCTTTTTGTTCACTGAACAAAGATTCATGGTGGTCTTATTTAGGAGCCTTCTGATTTCGCTTTCTCAAGTTATGGAGTGATTTTCGATCGCTTTCGACAACTTGGATCGCATTTTGGAAGTTAGTTTTGTGTCTCCTTGACTGGAGAAAATCCGATCCCATTTTGATGCCTTGTTCAGTGCAGTCGTTAACTACATTGAGGGCACCGACGTATGCAAGAGAAGATCTGTAGGCTTCAGACGAGGGCCAGCTGCTCACTTCTGAGTCCAGGAGGCAAAATAGATACCGTGAATCTGGGATGACAAGGTCTGGTACTTCAGTAGTAAGAGAAATGTTTGCAGGAAAAATGGGCTTTCTGTGACCAGTGCCAAACCTAGACCTGACCATTGTTGCATCCGTGCTTGATTTGAGAGCAAGTAGAGCATTTGCAACAACTGCCTTTGGGTCGTTCTGCACCTGATTGCTTTACAGAGCAAGAGGTACCATTTCAGTTACCAGATACCAGGGATGCCTCATGAATGCTTCCAACGTGCTCCTTGATGTGTGTGGATGAATGGTCTCATAACGCAATATGGTCTTAAGGAACGTGAGGTCATTATAAGGTGCATCCACTGTCATCCACCACTGGCCGTAAGCAAGAGTTATGAAGATGAAAGATAATGTCTCACAATTTCTTGGTCTGATGACAGCTTGTGATTGTTTCAGCTGGCATTTGGTTTATTTGATCCTGCAGCAAACATCTGTTGATAAGATCGATTACCTGTCCATCCAGCGAGCCTCGTGTAATGCTCATGGACGTCTGAGGGCTGCATTTCCGTGACCAGTTTCTTGCAAGAAGAGCAAACACAGTTCAAAGAATTCTTTGTAGTCGTCTCTAATTTCAGCTCGGACGATGTTTTTAGCAAGACATTTTCACTCAAGTTCTCGATTAGGTTCTCGAGATATTTGTCAAACTCCACAAAGTCTAGGTGGCAGAGGGAATCTGTAGCAATGTGATTCAGCTTGTCCCAGTTCCTACACAGTCTTAGAAACAACATGACTTCTGGTGATTCTGAGGCTTCAATGTTCAGATCAGACATGGTCCAGAATTGTTTCGCCAATGTGGTGACGTTAGCCAGACAGGAGGAGAGGGCGATTCAAAAGCTGCAGTATACACATACAACTGCTGTTACATGTCACGTATTACTTGAAGTGGTGTCAAATACTAAATTTACCACAGTGCCAGAACAATTCCGAGTAGTAAGCGCCTTCCTGGTCAGCTCCGCAACTACTTCCCTAGTTTTTTCTCAGCTCCTGGCTTGCACGATAGCATGCCCAGTATTTTGACTTTCTTTGTATCCCCAAGGCTGTGGCAAGATGCTCTTCCTTGACGTTCTGATTTGCTAATGCTGATAAGAACTTTGAGTCCCAGTGAAGAGGTGCAAATCTTGGTGGAGTCCGTGAATCTTTGTTATGATGTTTCAGCAACTTCCCGTCTTGGCCCATCTGCATAAGCAGATGAAAAATCAACCTAAGAGGAATCTTGAAGCATTTCCTCTACGGGCAGCTCTGTGTAGGCCGCTTGTTGTGCTGGTGTCAGTTTCAGTCACATCTCCAATGACACCAGACGTTCAGATTTCAGATATCAGGGGTGACATATGCTCGAGTGCCAATTCTTTGTTTTTTGTGTGAGCGAGTTTCATTGAAGACATGTTCCACTTTCTTAATCACTTTTGCTATCATGCAAGGCCATGGCTGAAAGAACATTTTCCCGGTAGACGTTCTCCTTGTCTCTGAGCTAAATTTGAGAGTCCTTTCTTACCGAAGCTGGACTTGGCTTGCAAGCTTCGCATCTTGACACCCAAAAGCGGCAACCCTGTCGACTTTCATGGAATGAAGAAGTCTGTCACAAAAGTCTGTCCTCTTCATTCTTCATCATTTCTTTGGGCATTCTGGCCACAGCCGAAATGTCACTCCCAACTCATTCTACGCCTTCTTCATGCGATCTTTAAGCGCCTCAGTTAACTTTAGATTTTTAGTGATGTCTCTCAGTTTCTGATTTTTGGCAGAACCATCAGCAATATGCCACATCATACAACAAAAGACTTGCATTGAAGTTGGAAGTCTGCTTCCTGTAATTCTAGCATCTTGAACAGTCAATCCCGGTCCAAGACCAAATCTGGCGCTTGGTTTTCGAGGTTTTACTTGGGCTTTTGGTGCCACTCTAGCCTCTTTGTGATGGTCCTCCAATTCCATGACTTCCACTAAGACACTGCTTTACCACACTGCGCCACGGCAGACAAGTGATGATACCCGACACAACAACAATGCTAGCGCAAGAAGCTGACTGTTCAAACTTCACAGGGGAATCGAGCACTGTCTTCCAAGTTCATAAACACTACGCCTTAGAAGGTCACCTTGCTTAACCCAGACGTGCCCGATACATGTTGTATCAGTGGCAGCTCCATCTGGTGATACCTACGGTTAATACCTACACAATGATGTCATTAGAACTCCATTCAGGAGACCATGGATCCGAGTTATTTAGTGGAGTGATAGGCATCTGATTTCCTCATTGAAAATTACCATCAGACACGTTAATGGAAGCCTGCCAGTTTCCTGTTTCACATTCATTTAATGTTTAATGTACGAAAATACCAAATATTTTTAGATCTTGGTGGGATACCTAAACGTGGTCCAGTTGCAACAAAATTTAGCAGGAATTGTTTTTTTGTTGAGGCAGAACAGGTTAGTGACAAATTGATTGCATATGCACTAATTGTATTTGTGGTCATTGGATTGAGTGTCATCTTTGTAGAAATGTTAGTTGAGCAGTGTGAGCAAACTCCTATTCTAGTGATGAAGTGGCTACAAAACCCTATAAATGCGTAGCTGAAGTACCTTAAAATGTTGAAATTATGACTGCTACTACAGTAAACTAGCATATTTAACTCAGGGGTTGAAATAAGAAATTTTTGTGGTGCCGGTCATTTTCTAGTGTGTGCGAGCGAAGGTCGCTTAAGACGGAACTCTGTGGTCCTAATGGCATAACCTGTAGGTTCGATCCAAAAACACTGCCTTCTACACACTCTGTCTTTCCTTAACTCTCCTTGATGTTTAGTTTAAAATGACGCTTCAACTGAGTTAGACTGTTATTAACCAGGAATGAAAATCGTCATTCATGCGAGCAAAGTGAATGATAAAGTGCAATCAAGCACTTTCTTTTTTTGCGAGAGTTCACTTTGACTTAGCACTCATGCTGAAATATATATGAGGGCAGCCTGCAGCACCGACGAGTGCATTTTAACTAAATAAAAATTGTTTCTTTGTTTCAGCTGAGATGTTCGCAGCAGAGAAAAAATACAAAGATCTCGAAGATATTCTTAAAACTGCACTGGAAAATGAAAAATCAAAAGAAATACAAAATGGTAAGTGTAATATCGAGGAATTTGAAAGTGAAAATGTGAAAAGTTCATGGCATGAAGCCGGAGAGCCGACCAAATAGACTGAGGTAGACACACTCATCCATACATAAGTACAAACAGGAGGTAGATACATGCAGCTAAACAGACGCGTATAAGCACAAACAAGGGAAAACACACAGCTATGTGTAATGATAGTGACGCAGACAGATAAAGACAGAAGGGAAGACAAATGAGCTTACAAACGTGCACACAGATGGGCAGACAGGTGAGCATACAAACAAGCAATCAAACGGACAGACAAACAAGCATCCAAACGAACAAACAAACGGACAGACAAACGAGCAAACAATAGGAAGACCAACAGACAAACGGATAGACAAGCAGACCAACCAACAGACAGAGTGACAGAGACCTCAGCACTGGGAAAACTGATAAAGACACAGTGAGAGGCAGTAACATATACACCAAGACACACAACATCAGAGTAATACAATGTGTGTGGCGTCCAGGACAGACTCACACTTTACCCCTTGTTATGGATTCAGAACTCGCAGTAAGATTACGAGGAACATGCAGATAGACAGGCCGAGATACAAGCAGTTGCATTGAATGTCGCAGTTATATGACGCGGGCATAGCAAAGGCTGGTGACATTAGTACTATCCATTACATTGAAAAAATCGTGCTTTTTACGATATGTAACATCAACGTAATTGAAAATCGCATAAGTTGGTAACTATTTTAATCCAACTAGTATTGCAAAGCATATAACGAATTCACTCGATATGAGATCTTAACACTGTAACTCACCTTCCTGTCAATGTGACAAGGTCTTACCATAGGAGTTACGTAGGCGGTAGTTTTCATGATTTGTGGTAAAATGTCTGGAGATAAATTCAGGCTTGAATCCTCGATTTCAAAGAATTGTAATTAAGTATCGTGCGTACTCAAACATACGTATTCTATTCATAACGAAACCACAAAAAATATCCAAGATGTTGAAAGCTGCATAACAATACATATTCTCTCGTTGTATGAGATAAAAAAACCAAACATTCTTATCAGCTTGTTAACTAAACGAAGCTTTGTCTGTTGTTTTTAAAGCTTTTATGTTCTGTAGCCAATATGTTTAGTTTTCAGTTCAGTTCAGTTCATTCTAAATTCCACTACATACTAATACTCTAATGTATATTAAACAACTTACAACAATGGGAATACCTACCTTACATAGCAAACTAAAAAGACACATTGAATAAAATACATTAAAAATACTTGAAAGTAGAGGATTTGTATGGAGCTGAATTCGTAAAGAGGAACTCTGTGTAGCAACAATGCTAACCGAGGAGAGATAACAGACAGTATTAAGACAATATGAAGACTGCAGAGTAAACAATAATGTTTTTTTATCTTCCGACTCTTTTTTTATTTCTTTGCAGACCACAATCGAAATATAGTAAGGTACAACAGTCATGTGAGTACTATGGTTTATGATTGAGTGCAATTTACTCCGTTGCAATATCCATTGGTTTCTGTTGTGAATTTTGTTTGCCATTAATTGTTTGGGCTGTTACAGAGAAAGAGACACGACTTGAACCTATCAGACTATTTTTCCATTAAACACATCTTAGATCTTCAGAGGAGTTATTATAGTCTACATTAACTCCACATATCCATAAATAGTATGCTAGAACAATACATAGCATAGCGTAATTTGTTGTTTTTACGGCCTTACACCATCAGTATTTCTTCTATGTTCGCATGCCCGCTTTTAAGGAAGAGAACGATCCACTGGCGAATTTTTGACCTACAAAGACTTAGTTATACGTCATGCAAAGTTGATAATACACAGGTTGTGTATATATATGCAGAGAGACTTGGAAGTAAGGACTAAACAGCAATCGCTCGTAGAAATTTTGCCACAAAATGGCAAGAGGAAGGATTCTGATGATACTTCACGTTTTCCAGCAGTAGGAAAGCTGGAAAGCAAGAGGGGCCATACATCAGTAATAATGTAATTCTATATTGACATAATAACAAGTGAAAATAGCAAAGTCAACAAAATGCAAACATTTGAAATCGTGCCTATGAACTGCTTGGAGTGCAGATAGTTAAACGCAACTCGTAAAAGGAAATAACCCTTGATTGATCGATTGCAATCGGTTTAATCCGTTGAATTAGTGTCCAGCAATTACACTATTGGTATCATCCTTTTTAGTAAGCAAGAGATGTTATGTTAAAGATAACATAAGCAGCTTGATATCAACAGCTTACTTTGAACGCCCCTCCGTCGAATTGAATAAATGTAAAATACTACCAAGTATACACCGTACACAGTTTTAATTTTAAAATCCAAATGATGTAAACCAGCTTAATTATAAGTTGTAGAGATGTCAACCTAACTCAGTGTACTCAATTTAAAATTTGTTTACGTTAGCTGTTTGGTACCGTTTAACCATTTTAGTTTTATGCTCCTATAATTAAAATGAAGACATCTCAACATGCAAATAAAGGGTCTTCGGCCAGATTACGTGAACTTCGAAAAACAATTTTGAGCTTTACAAACGTAAGTATATTATCACAATGAGTTATAAATTTGAAAGCAATGGCTTTTTTACTAGATCGTCAAAATTGTGAACCTTTTTCCTTTCCGAATTCTTTCTTCTTGCATATAAGTTTCAAGTCAAACTTCAACCGTTGTCCTTTCTCTTGATCACTCTTTCTGTTTTATTTTTCTTCTAGCCTCCCTTATTTTCTTTTCAATTTTTCGACCTTGTAGTAAGCAACAGCTGAGAAGAAGAGAAGCGATTTGTATATGTTCTGAAATCCACAGAAAGTGAATGGGAGGTTCTTTAGTTTCCTCAAAGGAAAACCCTGTCACTCTGATAGAAGCATCGGTTTTTTGGGACATCAGTTAGCTGCCACGTTGTCTTTGTTACTTTTCATGCAATTGGCGCTTTCATAATCGTTCCTTCACTCCCTCACCTACCGGGTGGAAAACATGGACGGTTTGTTTAAATTACTTATGAACTCTGTTGACCTAAATTGACCTGTGTTGCTTCCGTTGACCTCTGTTGTTTTCTTTGACCTATGTTGCTCTCTTTAAACTATGTGACTTGCCCTTATCTACGTTGCTTTCTTTGACGTATGTAGCTTTCCTTGACCTATGTTGCTTTCTTTGACCTATGTTGCTTTCTTTGACCTATGTTGCTCTCTTTAAACTATGTGACTTGCCCTTATCTACGTTACTTTTCCTTGACCTATGTTGCTTGCGTTGGCCTATGTTGCTTGCCCCTATCTACGTTACTTTGCTTGACCTATGTTGCTGGCGTTGACCTATGTTGCTTGCGTTGACCTATGTTGCTTGCCCCTATCTACGTACCTGGGGTCGATTCTGACAAACGACAAGGTCGCACCGACCGAGGATATCACATCCCGGGTGGCGAAAGCTGC
>JANTCA010079864.1:0-14660 GCA_024741275.1 Chironex yamaguchii
TGTATATATTCTATGAAAATCTGTAATTAGTTAGTTAGGAAATAGAGATCAAGAAGTAACTACGGTCGTCTCTGATTACGTCTCCTTCGTCTATACTGGACTTACTTGCACTTGGGATTAGTGTTCTTCCAGTACATAAAAATAACAATCTCAACTGGTCCATAAGAATCAATGTATGTCCATATGAAGGACCAATTAGACATGTTATTTGTGTATATGATGTATGTCAACTAGCACAAGACATTATTAAGTATGTAACAAAATCAGAAATATTATCATATTTAGCTTTGTTATTAACCGTGCCCTGTTTTTTATCCTAAATAGTTGTATTTCCTTTGTTTTAAATTTCAGTTAGTCTCTTTCTCTCTGATATTATATTTGTTTATGTGTTTTGTAACTCTATGTAAGGATGCAGGAGAATGAAGATTGAAGTCCTCATCAGGCTCCACTTCCTTTCGTTATTTGGATATTGCCTTTAATGAGGAATTCAACTGATAACTTTTTAAATCTATTTTTTACTAGTTGGGATCAAATGGCAAAGTATGATTTACCAGCTGTTATTGATCATATTGTCAATGTGACAGGACAAGAACAATTGTTTTATGTTGGCCACTCCCAAGGTACCATGATTGCTTTTGCTCATTTCTCAGAAAATCCAGAACTGAGTAAAAGGATAAAGGCATTTTTTGCCATGGGTCCAGTCACAACACTTGCCTACATGGAAAGTCCCTTGAAATATTTAGCAAGCTTTGTTCCTGAGCTGAAGGTATTTGGTGTACTAGATTGACTGCTCGGTTTTCTTAAAGTTCAAATTAATGTTTATTGGCCAACGCATGCATCTATCTGTGTATGCCAATATATAATCCAACCATAATCCATTTATCTGTTGATCATGCATACATATGTGTGTATGTATATTTGTATTTATGTATGTATGTATGTATGTATGTATGTATGTATTTATGTATATATGTATGTATCGTCCTTCCATGCGTCCTTCCATCTACCATCCATTCATTTTTCTAGTTATCTTTATTTATATTTAAAATGTTTCCTAAAAGTACAAAACTTAAAAACTGTCTTAAGTAAGACTGACATCTATAAAGCTTTTCGCCTGACACTGATCACATAGATTCGTCAGGATACAGTAGCAGAAAACATAGCAGAATTTGTAATGTAAGGTAGGACTAATGGCGACAATACAGCGGGACTTGAAATGCGTTTACAGAGGCGACTTTTAGAGCTTGTCAAGGAGGAACATCTATCTCGCACTGCTTATGACAAGATACATCCTACAGGCACTCAGTGTCCGCGCATGTATGGGCTCCCTAAAACACACAAAGAAAATGTTCCACGTAGCCCCGTTTTATCCAAGGTTGGCTAATGAACTAGCTAAAATGGCTATCTGAAATGCTTAATCCACTTTTAGAATCCTACTCTAGCAATTGTTTGAGGCAAAGGTTCCTTTACTTTTTCTAAGTCTGTTCAGTACTATAGTTATGATCTAAATCCTTGTTTTGTGCTCTTTTGACATTAGCAGTCTATTCACTAATGTCTCATTAAGAGAAACAAGTGAAATTTGTGCTAGTGTCCTCTATGTACTCCAAGTACCGCTAATCCCCGGGGATGTCTTTGTTGAACTGATGAATATTGCCACTTGTGGTATGGAATTCAATTTCAAGGATTTGTTATACCGACGGATTGATGGTCTAGCTATTGGTTCACCACTGGGACCAGCACTGGCTAATATTTTGGCTTTCAAGAGATAAATACTGTTCAGTTATACTTCTAAACCCTTGGTATATTTTATGTATGTTGATGACATTTTTTCAATTTTCCCATGTGAGAAGGATTGTGAAAATTTCCTCCTTAACCTTAATTCATTACACTTCTCACATTACACGCCTTACTTCTGGACAATGGCTACCCTGAAAACGTGTTTTCTCAATGCATTTCACAAAAATTAGTCTTTTAATTTAGATCCTACATTTGGTCCTAAGAAATGCTCGGTTTATCTTAAACTTCTCTGGATTGGCAATGTTTCCTTACGATTCGAAAAGCAAATTAAGGAGCGTATTGAGGGATGTTGTACTATGTGAAGTCTGCATGTTGTCTATGGTACATGCAAGATTTTGCCACCATCTCAAAAACAGATGTGCTACCTAGCATTCGCGAGCAACCCCTGCGACTTTGTAAGTCTTGCCCTTTGACTAAGGAATGTGACTCTTCTATAGGATAGCATCTTCTAAATCGACCATCCTGCGCTGAGCTGTGTAGTGATGACGTGTGTTCCGTGGTTGCTAAAGCAAGGTCAAAATTTCATCTTGATCTTTTGGAGTCTGTTTACATTCGGGAGCGTGAACCTAGCCTGTGTACAGAAGGAATTTGTGGTTCCCCTCCGGTTGTTCCACTAGTTTGATTTGCTTTAAGTTTAATTTTCTTGCTCTTTCATTCTTTTGTACTTTCTCTCTTTGTATTTTCTCGCCCAATACTTGGTTCGTTGCATTCTTATTGGTCTTGTTACCCTTCCGTTCAACTATTCGTTCGTCCTTTCGTTCCTCTATCCACGCATTCATCTATCCATCTATCGGTCCGACCTTCAATGTATCCGTCCATTAATCTATTCACTCATCCATCCATCCATCCATCCATTCAATCTTTCATTCATTCATTCATTCGTTCGTTCATCCATCCATACAGTCAACTATTCATCTGCCCGTCCCTTCATCTTTCAATCCATCTATCAAGCCGTCCAGGCATCCATATACCCATTCGTCCCTCTGCCCATCGTTCCTTCTATATGCCACTTCATCCATTTGTCGGTCCGCCCTCCTGTCTATCCACCCATCCGTCTATGCATTATCCAGCCTATCCATCTTGTCCTACTCTGTCCATACGCTTATCCATTCATGATGCCATTCATGAATCTGTCGACTTATCCATCCATTGGTAAACCTATCCACCCATCTATACATCCACTCATTCGTTTACGCAGCCATCCTCCAAGTACGTGCCACCCTACCTTCCATTCACGGATTTCTTTGTCCGTCCATTCTTACGTCTATTCATACATCCAACCATCCCACTATGCAATCGTCCATCTGTACCCATCAGTTTTCTTATCTTTCCGTACATCAATACACCACTCCGTTCATCCACACATCTGTCCATCACCATTCCGTCAGTTTGTTCGTCCAATCATACAACAATGTACATCTGTTATTGTAATACCAGCGGCTTCATTCATAGAAATGTTATCTTATTTTCTGTTTAGTTTCTTTTCAAGATTTTTGGTGTAAGGGATTTTCTTCCAAATTCAATTATCATCAAATGGCTAGCAAAACATATGTGCACATTTACTTTTGGTGAAGAGATTTGTGCCAACATCGTTTTTGTGATTTGTGGCTTTGATGAAGCGCAAATGAATAAGGTATGGACATTTTGATTAAATAATATTTCATGTATTAGATTAAATTTAGTCCGTAATTGTATACTTGAAAGAGGCATAATAGAATATCAATAATATTTGTTCGTATCAGTTGAGAAAACTACAAACATTACTTGTGACTCTGTGTGCTAATTACGTGTGACTCTGTGTGCTGATTACTTGTGACTCTGTGTGCTGATTACTTGTGACCCTGTGTACTGATTACTTATGACTCTGTGTGCTGCTTACTTGTGACTCTGTGTGCTGCTTACTTGTGACTCTGTGTGCTGCTTACTTGTGACTCTGTGTGCCGATTACTTGTGACTCTGTGTGCCGATTACTTGTGACTCTGTGTGCTGATTACTTATGACTCTGTGTGCTGATTACTTGTGACTCTGTGTGCTGATTACTTATGACTCTTTGTGCTGATTACTTGTGACTCTGTGTGCTGCTTACTTGTGACCCTGTGTGCTGATTACTTATGACTCTGTGCACTGATTACTTGTGACTCTGTGTGCTGATTACTTGTGACTCTGTGTGCTGCTTACTTGTGACTCTCTGTGCTACTTACTTGTGACTCTGTGTGCTGTGTGTGTGATGCCAGTTATAATGCACTGCACTCATTCTGTTGAATTTGTTACACGATGTCATGACATCGAAACTGGTCTTAAAAGGGACGCCATACTTGTTTTCTGATTGCAGATGTTATGTTTGAGCAGTCTTTCTGTCTGTGGTACAAAACTATAAATTCCCCATGACAATTTACAACATTGTGCTTAAAACATAAAAGCCGTTTTCGCCATCCATTCACAAGGATTGGGCACCTACCTCACGAAAAAGCTTACTAGTATGTGAATTTCTGTGCCGATGTGAAGCTCGGTATGTAGGTCGCACTTCTCAAAGATTGGGTGCCAGGATCAAGTATGTTCCAGGCAGTGTACGCGAAGTATCAATTCGTCCTAGAGAATGGTATACAACAATAGACAGACACCCAATACCAAGAGTGGACGATCGGAGTTGAGTGACTAGTAGTCTTTAAAGCTTTCGTATTGAGCTGTTTAGCTTAGTCAAAAAGGCATAATATTTGCAGTCGTAAGACCCGGATTGACGCCCTGGTGGTCAGAATCATAACTTTCGTTCTATTCTCTCTACAAGACCACCCTGTCGAGTTATAAAGGAACTTAGTACAAATGGTGATAAATAGATTCCTTGTAGGCACAAAGTGCCGCTTGTACGGACAGGGTTATAACAGGAGCAGACGATCGGCTGAAAAATAGACCCAGTTTGCACTGGAGCGGCTCCAAACGGATCCGTACTAAATTGAGCGCAGACAGGATTACCATTTACACTGGAACTGTTGGATCCGTATCGATATGGATCCGCTATCTGTACCAGTTTGGATCCGTCCCAAATGAGGTCCAGTGTTCGGCTGGAACGGATCCATACGGGTACTGATCGGTTACTAGAATATTTTTTTTTCTGGAAGCTGATTTGCAAAAAGACAACCCAGCGTTACGATGGCGGTAAAGGAGGCAGTTGAGTGGAACTGTTCTGATACAGTTCCCAGTGTAAACGCTAATGAAAATCGTTACGCATCCGAAATGAATCCGTACTCATTTGGATTCGTACCAGTGTAAACGGGGCCATAGTCTTTCGACCTTTCCTACTTACCTGTTTAACTCAGTAGGAAAGGTGCCAGATTTGCAGTCATGAGACCCGGGTGTGATGCTCCGGTGGTCACAATCATAACTTTACTTCTGTTCGCTACAATATTCAAACTCTATTTCTCTGATGTCTATGCGCATACCTGAGTCAACCTGCTGACAAATACATGCCTGGCAATAGTTATTGTAGGATGTTTGACAAAATTACGCGTTCTCTCTTGCAGACAAGACTTGACGTGTACACTACGCATGCGCCAGCTGGTACATCGGTACAAAATATGATTCATTATGCTCAGGTGAGGAATTGTAAACAGGAGTTTGTTTTTTTGTTTTGAGAAATTCGTTTTGTCGTTGTTTTTAATGCTATCGCTTGTCAGGATGGATTAATTTGTGTTTTAAGTGCTAAACTTGTGACTGCAAAGCGCTGTTAATTACTCGTTCTGTATTCAAAAATGCCGTTTACCAAAAGACAAATAGATTTGCCATAATTGAGATCCTTCTAAGGAAAACTAAGCGTTGATGGTTGTTTCATTGGCCTTGATGGATAACTTAAAGTAAGACAGGGGAAGAGAGAAAGGCAGAAATGAAACAAGAAAGCCTAAATGCTGACAGACGGTAAAGCGACTGGCAGACAGACTATTGTGCTGTCTTTGGTTCTGTCTTTTAATGTTTTGTATTGGACAAATTGTTGCCAAGACCGCGCAGAGGGTCGAGTGCTAAGATACAATTCGGCGGTCACATAAATAGCTCATCTTCCACTCTCATACTCATTCAGAAATATGGCTGTCGACAATAGTACAAAAAATAAGATATAATGCGTCCTCCGCGGACATCTCGGTCCCTGTCAAGACTGAAGTCGGCATTTTAAAGTTTTCTTAGGCCTAGTTTAACCGTCACATTTCAGTCCAGCTAAATTGAATTAGTTGAACAATCTTTTTGTGGTACAAAACTTGAAAATCGCGTTGAAAATTTGTGACATTTCGCTAAAAATATACTTAAAAGCTTTTTTCGTCTGATGCTCTTCAGAGTATGAAACGTCAAAAAGGAAAGTCTATATATATAGCAACCTATTTATACGAAACATGTAGCAAAACTAGCCAATCATAAACAAGAAAGGAAACAAAGAAAAAGAAAATGAAGAAACAGAACATTATTGGAAGCGTCCAAGTGAAAAAACGAACTCTTTCTGCCTACAGAGTACTGGTTTTCTTGTTTAAATGTAGACAGACTCCAAAATTAATTAAAATTAAATTAAATTATCCAAAGTCCAGCAGAAAATTGACTAAAGAGCATCTCACAATTTATGCGAGGCATTTTGCGTCACATTTCAGCTACATTCCACAGTTGGTTTTGATTTTGGTGCAAACACACTGCACGAGCACTTCTTAGTTAGATATTGACAAATCAGGGACCAACATCTAAATCAGTTGAATTTGACTCGTCATAAATTCGTCGACTAAAGCCAAGTCGCTCTTGTGTCAGATAGTCTAACAGTACATAATAAACTTGAGTCAAGTTTAACACGGGGTGATTTAGACGATAAATTTGTCATCAATTTAATTCTAAAATTGAATTTAAAACGAGGGATATTTGACATAAGACCGACGTCTAAACTGGGCCTTGACAGTACCTACCAATTTCTAGTAGCCTGGAGAAAGACCCGTGGAAACGTAACTTTAAAATATGCCTACGACTGAGCACACGATAATCTTCATCCCTTGCAAGGAAAATTGCTGACACAATTAAGGCGGCCTTACATTGTCAAACTGTGCTTATCGTGGAATACTAGGAGGGCCGCCCTACCAAAAGGACCAAAACATAGCCCTCGTTTACATGCAAATTCAACAAACCAGCGTCAGCGTAGGGGATGGGATAGTGCCATGGCTTGGTCACGGTTTTCGCGGGCTTTTTTGCAGCCTCTTTCCGACTTACTCTTATCACTGGTTTGCAATAGCTTTTAACTGATGTTTCCAGGTCAATATACATGAGAAGACATATTGCTATTTGTGATCGAAAGTTTGACATCAACTCGAGATAGCCTCCTCCTAAGGTCACCCTACCTTGAGCGTTTCCATGGCTTAAGTAAGCAAAACGCTGACCTTCCCAGGTAGGTGACCCAAGCTGGTTGATAGGGTGATCCCATCCGTAGGATGATCCCATCCCTAGGGTGACCCTACTTGACATGTAAATACAACCGCGAAAAACACGGGGAGGGTGACTCTACCTTTATGTAAACAGGCCTGAAACTCTTTTGAGACGGTCAAATTTGACCGAATTCGATAGCTGTCAAGCTAAGTTCCAATTGGACAATACTGAATATCAACCTGCATATGGAAACTTTGTATGACGCAATACCAAGAAATTTTAATTCGATTGCCATTCAACTTTCTTGAATGAAATAGAACACGTTCGATTTTTGAAAAAGGGAATTTTGATCCTAACACTTAGATTCGACAAAGTTGAATTCGACAAACTTCAAGAACTTCTAGAACGTGTTGTGTATATCTAAAACCTTCTGGAAACCTTCCCTGTGCTGTAGGAACAATACTGATGTCATATTTGGTTGAAGCTTCTAGAAAGTTCTATTTGATTCTATTTTGTTCTGAAAGCTTCTAGAATGTTCTACTGTGTTTTATAGCATTCTGTATTGTTCTGGAGAGGTCTACTGGCTTGTAGATGGACTTCACAAACCTATATAAGCAGTTGCTTTCCAAGAATTTTATTTCTTTGGTTTATGATGCATGTAATTAAGCTTTGATGGAATATAGGCTCAGAGAAACATCTCAAGCTGTTAAAGAGATTTTTTAGAGGACATCCTACAGGAACTTGTATATCACAGCCTACTTGTTTGAAGTTCTCCATCTAGCTCACGTATTCTCTCTACTCGCCATTAAGGAACTTTATGAACGCTGATTGTATTTTGTGGACTACAATGTTAAAGATACGACAAAAAAAGGAAATTTGACGGGGTCATTCAAATTTCGTTCTCAATACTTAGATTTGACAAAGTTGAATTTGACAATTTTTGACCGTGTAAGGGCGTCTTTGGTCTCAGTTCTTTGACCCGTCATGTTTATTACATAAAATTGCTTGAAATGAGACGGTATTGTCATCTCCCGTGAGAGAAAACCCTATTGACCATTATAAGCTGAACATGTACTGTTGGCGAATTTTCGTCATCATTGGCTTTTGGTGATGCGAGAAACATGTCTACGTCGTATTATGAGAAGTGACCGGATTAATGGATCATTCCACGGTAAGCATCACGACTAGATATTCAAGAGTAAGTTCCATTCCTTTTCTTTGGCAAAATTAGCACAACAAGCAATATGTTTTGCTTGTGAGTATGAATTTGGCAGACGAGAGAATTTGATTTCTGTTTTTTTTGGCATGGCAGGCATACAAGAGTAAAAAATTTCAAAAATATGATTATGGCGAGGAGGGAAACATTAAACATTATGGAACTGTAAGTTAATATCGACTTACTATCGTTTATTTAAAAACACTGTTCTATTAATTTGGAACCAAGTGATATGTGGATGGGTGGATTAATAGATTGATTAATGGACAGAAGGACGGATAGACAGACTGAAGGAAGGATGGATTGATTGATTGATTGATTTGATTAATAAATGGACGGATAGATGCATCAATGCATTGATAAAAGGATGGCTAAATATGACCAACTGGATGCATGGATGGACAGATAGATGAATGGATGGATGAATGAATGGGTGGATGGATGGATAGATGGATGGACGGACAGACAGATAGAAGGACGGACGGATAGAGGGAGGGACGGACAGACAGACCTATGGATTGATGTGATCAATGAATGGACGCATAAATGCATTAGTGCTTTGATAAAAGGATGGCTAAATATGGCCAACTGGATGGATGGATAGGTGGATTTAATGGGGATGGATGAATGAATAAATGGATGGACGGAGGGACGAACGAACGAACGGATGGGTGGTTGGTTGGTTGGACCGAAGGATTGATTGATGGAAGGACGGATGGAAGGACGGACGGGCTGACACACAGATACATAGATATTTGTACGATTAGATAGAGGACTTGAATATTATCATCCAGTCTATTTTGAATTCATCATCCAATCAACGGAAGTTACCTCCGAAGACTTATAAATGTGTTTTAAAATGAAGAAAATCCTGTCAAAGACAATGCGTCAGCTGAATCTAAGGAAGGAAGTGAGACGTATCAAAATCGTGATCTTCTGCTCATTCACATGTGTAATTTTGCTTGTGTGCCCTCTTCTTTAATTTGCTTTGAGATTCCCATAGTAGCGGTCTGTCGGTGATCTTTGCAACTGTAACATCTGTGCACTAGTCGAAAGTACATATTTCAAAATAATTCACCGCATATAAGAACTGTTTATCGATGGCAACCACCAAACTTCTAAAGCTGTCGCGATTCAGGTGTGAATAAGCCAAACTTCTTACTTAGGTTTTATGTTGATTGGGTCTTTTTCGTGCTCATAATTTATGCAGTGGCTGTTTGAAGCGGTGGTTTACGACTAAGCGCAGCTTTAGGTCTTTTCAAATATGTGAGACCCTGCGTCTTTATTAGATATGCGAGGCCGTGTATCTTTTTTATGCGAGGCCGTGTCTCATGACCACGTAAAGTACTAGAAATATATACCGTTGAGAATTGGGGGCCTTAGTCGTGCACCTGTCAGGCTCATTAGACTGTACCTGTCACTGTTTTATGCCCCTTCAGTTATGACTGTTTGAGTTGTTGAAACTCTGAGAAGTAAATCGTAAGTCCAATATGAGAAGTGAACCTCTGGCAACTGAGATACCGAGATGTTGTTTCCAGGTTAATGTAGAATGTCATAATTTGCGATCTGCGTTACTACACAGCACTCCCTCCAGAGGTGAAGTAATAAGACTTGTCTAATGACCGACGTGAGAATTTGCTGTGTCATTACCAGACAGAAGAGCGCGCGTAGTTGTGGTCGAACATGATGAGTTGTAACGTGAACAAATCGTAATTCCAAGGTGGGGTTTGAACCCACGACAAACTATTTTCCAAGCACATGCTCTGACCGTTGAGCTACTAGGGCGGTGTTTCTTAGAGATGAATTTAGGATGTTATTATGTGCGAATTGCGTCACTACGTGTCTATATCGCTATTCTATGTTGTCTTCGTAGGCGAGTCCACCACAGTATAATTTGAAAAATTTCACGGTCCCTACTTACCTTTACTCTGGAGGGAACGACCTCTTAGCGGATCCAGATGACGTCAACCTGTTGTTACAAACAGTGTCTCCTTCTGTCATCCAAGGGCATGAAGAAATCAAACCTTGGATGCATCTTGATTTTATTTGGGGTATAGATGCTGCTCAATTGATATATCACAAGATTATTGCACAAATGAAAAGTCTGGCTAATAGCTGAAAAACTTAGTATTTGTAGTTCATGTTTACTTATATAGTGAACCACCCAGTGGATCTATGTGTTGTGAATACCTCTATTTGCATGCAATATCTTGATATGTTATCCATGTAAAGTGATATATCACTTAGAATATTTTCATTCCATTTTGATATCTTACTTCATCAAATGATTTTAGTGTGTTAAATTCTATTTTGATGATTTTAACTGTTATAGTCAGTTCATTTTTACCGTTGAGTAGATATGTTATCATTATTCCCAAGGAAAAGCTTGAGAATTTGCTTTGCAAAAGTTGTTTCTTTATCTTGCTGTGCTTTGGTTTGTATTTTTTAGTTATTTACAGACTACATTTTCATACAACCTATAAAATTCATGATATGAAATTAAGTTCGTGATCCGTCATCATTATCATCATAGTTGTTGTCATTGCCATCATCACAATGTTTTTCGTTGCCATCATCAAGATTAGCTTCATGGTCATTATCATCGTCGTCGTCATCATTATCATCATAGTTGTTGTCATTGCCATCATCACAATGTTTATCGTTGCCATCATCAAGATTAGCTTCATGGTCATTATCATCGTCGTCGTCATCATTATCATCATAGTTGTTGTCATTGCCATCATCACAATGTTTATCGTTGCCATCATCAAGATTAGCTTCATGGTCATTATCATCGTCGTCGTCATCATTATCATCATAGTTGTTGTCATTGCCATCATCACAATGTTTATCGTTGCCATCATCAAGATTAGCTTCATGGTCATTATCATCGTCGTCGTCATCATTATTATGATCAACATCGTCAGCCTTATCATTATTAACATCGCCAATCATTAGCATCATCATCATCATCATTACAATTATCATGAATCATATTCTTCTTCATCATCATCATCTTCGTCGTCATCGTTATCATCTTCACCATCATCATTACCATTGTCATGAATCAACTTCTTTGTCATCATCTTCATCATCATCAATCATCATCATCATCATCATCATCAATCATCGTCATCGTCAATCATCATCAGTCATCATTATCATCATCATCAGTCATCATCATCAATCATCATCATCATCATTACCATTATCATGAATCATATTCTTCTTCATCATCATCATCTTCGTCGTCATCGTCATCATCTTCACCATCATCATTACCATTGTCATGAATCAACTTCTTTGTCATCATCTTCATCATCATCAGTCATCATCATCATCATCAATCATCATCATCAGTCATCATCATCATCATCATCAGTCATCATCATCATCTTTGCCGTCATCAAGCGGCACAATTATTCCCATCATCATAATCTATTCACCCGTCTGATGGCAGTTGGCACGCTTGTTTCTCTGCATTTTTCCTGACCATGTTCTTGATCAAATCTCTATTCTTCTATCTTGCGCTTTTCCCTTCTCTTCTGTCTTGCGCTTTTCCCTTCTCTTCTGCTTTGCGCTTTTCCCTTCTCTTCTGTCTTGCTCTTTCCCCTTCTCTGAATGTTCAATCTGTTGTTTCCTTAGATCAGTCGCCCTATTTCCTTTCGTGTATCGTACTTTTTTGAGTTTTGCACATCAGTTTACATCATCCCCTTTAATCCTAAGACATAAAAATAGTTTGAAAAGCCTCTTCATTATAATCAAGAAAATGGATAACAGTCTAGGCAACGTGGTAAGTCAGGCGGAACAACTATACCACATCGTTATGTGCCAAGCATACCACAGAAGTCAGGTATCATGTGCCAAGCATACCACAGAAGTCAGGTATCATGTGCCAAGCATACCACAGAAGTCAGGTATCATGTGCCAACAAGAGTAGGGCCAGGAATTTTGATAAAGAAGTGCAAACGACATGACGGACCTTTGTAAAGAATTTTCGATACTCAGACCTCCAGAGACTAATTTCGATAATATTGCACGGAGGGCCACATTGCTAATGAAGCTGCGTTTTGGTAGCACCCGAGGGCCCGCTATAGAAGTAAGCAGTGTCTTTAGACAGCATCAAGCTAAGAAAATTTATCTCCGGGGTTTTCATTTGACCTTCCCTCGCTTTATTAAAAATATTTTGAGGGGAAAAATTTTCTTTGAGAAGTAATTGGTGTAAGGACTACTTCTAAAATAGTTCGGTTCAAAGCCCTAACATAGAATCTTCAAATGCGCAGACGCACAAGCATTCAATGGAGACTAGATACTTCGATCCCTCCTTATACCAAATCACTCATGGTTTAAAATGAATATATCAAATTAAACACAGTTTAGCAAACATATAATATACAGTACAAACTAAAGTTATCTATTACAATGTTACCGAGAAACAAACGATGTAAAAAAAAGATTTAGGACAAATTAAAAATAATAGACTAGAATAAACTTACTTTCGCGTGTGAAGACACCAAGGACTAAACCAAATTCAACAACGTCTTCAACCTTGGAGCCTCACCTGCTGACTAAACTAGAATTTCACGATTTCGACATTAAACCTATAGTATGTGTCTACGCACAGGAATACTATTGGTTAAAGACCACCAATACAGGGAATGAATATGGACTGAGAGGTACCAAATGTAGTTAACAAACTTAGGAAATTATCATTCTACATAAATGGTAATGACTTCGCTTGTTTTGGGAAATCCTACAATTGGCGGCGAAGGCCCGCTCTAAACACCTCCACCCACCCTGCGCGCTTCCACCGTCCATATGAAGATTGATGGTCGTTACTCTACGTTGAAATATTATAGGCCAACAGTTTTTTATAGGTCATTCCAAAGTCAACAATATGACGATTGCATCCTGTGCTCTCGGCAGCCACTTGGAGTAACAAATAGTTCTTTCACTAACATATTGTGTCACGGTAATGCAAAACAAATTGTTTCTGTTAGCAATTAAAGTGTTATTGGAAACTGCCAGATTACTTTAAGTCACTTTACGCAAATCTTTTGAAAATAAACACGTCTGAAGCATACAGTCTATAAAATGGAATTAATTTATTATACGATAGGAAGATGACGTAACCTATCATACATCAGATACCACGGCAACTAACGTCAATCATGGTATTATGATATAAATTTATAATGCAAAATTTCACAGTGAATCATGGAGAAATTAACACAGTAAAATGTGACATTCCAATGATCTTTTATTGGAAAAGAGCACTTAAGTGTCTTTCGCAATAAGATGTAATTGACTGACATAGTTAACATTGAATTGATTTAGTAACCTGAGCGATTCATGACAATTATTCCTCAGTGTTCGAGTAGCTCGAGGGAAACTGAACTGGTGAAAACAATCATCGTAGGATGTGTTTTTACGAGAATAGACAACAAAGACAAGGAAATGACGACAATGGAAAAGACTAAAATCATTTTCGTTATCATGGACCATAACCAGCGCAAAAATGGCGTGATTAAAGAATTGCCAACTTCCTCTATCTGGGATTACCCAGACACACTAAAACAAGGGGGTAATGTAAATTTAACAATTGGCTAGCTGAGCTTACGTTCTTCAGCTCATATAACTTAAATAGGACCTTTAGTTGGAAGTACACACGTCTGCTCCAGTCTATAAAAAGCTGTCTGTGTGTACACATTTATATTTATATATATTGACAGACTCATACTAAAAGTTTTTGAACTACAAGAAAAACGCAATAAAATTAACGTTTGGACTTTCGCTGACATCAATGTACTCAACATGGTGATAGCTCTCTCCAAGGGATTTTTCTTTAAGAACAGTGAGCTATCACGAGACAGGCTTGTGGAGATAAAAGTTAAGTAGATTTCTCTTCACGTTACTCCAACACACACACATATGTACATATATATAAAAAAGTAACTGATGAAGACTAATGTCAAAACGTTTTAAATGAAGCGTGTATTTTTTGAGTAAATATAAATCTTTATACACTTAGTGTGATTGGGCTTATGATTATTGTTTATATATATATAGAGAGAGAGTATTACCACAATAGCTGCACGAATCGGGAGCCGACCGGGCTCGAACTGGTAACCCTTAGACTGGGTTATGATAAATATATATCTCACCTAGTGCAGCTATAGTGGTAATGCCCGCTCTTGACAAATATATAAAAAGCACTGTGTCTGTTGAGGTATTACAAATATCTGACACTGATGAAGGCTTAAGCCGA
>JANTCA010079875.1:0-14659 GCA_024741275.1 Chironex yamaguchii
TTTTTGTCCAAAAAAGAGGAAAATCAACCTCATCAGAACACTTGCTCATAGAGCACTTTGTATCTGTTCAAAGTCTAGTAGAAAGATATTGCCATCCATTGCGTATACTAAGTAAAAACTCCAGTAGTAAAAGTGCTTTGGCCATAGAAGGAGGAAATCATACTTTGTTTGCAACAGGAAAATGTACATTGAATGTTACAGTTTTGGAACCAGACGGCAGTCAAACTAAAAGTGAAATGGTCAACTGTTTAATCGTACCTTATATGGATCTTACCTTGTTTTCTTGTGGTGCTGCTTAGGCATCCGATTTAGATTGTTTGTTTATGTTAAAGAAATATTCGGTCTAATTTATTGATAAAATGATGTGGTGATTACTGCCAGAAAGAAGAATTCGATTTATGTTGTGAATTGTTAGTTAATTCTTGTATTGCCCAAACATATTAACTTAGAGGAAACGATAAATGTAACATGTGCTAGAGATAGTATGAACACAGAAAATGCTAAAGACAACATGGCCAATGTAGTGGTTGCATGATAGGATGGGACATTGGGGTAAATGAATTAACTAAAAGTGACAGACAATAACTCTGTAGAAGGTGTATGTTTAAGTAATAGGAAAATGTGAAGAAGTTGTGTAGGTAAAATCTTTGAAGTGCCATACCCTAAAGACTCAAATCCAGGTTATCAACCCTACAGAGAAGCTTGACATAATACACAGTTATGTAGTGGGTCCAATGCAGGTGTCATCAGTTGGTGGAGCTACATGTATGGTGTCATTTATCAATAGAGTCACTCATTTTAGATGGCCCTAGTTCATTTAAAAGACGTCTGATGTACTGTTAAGTCTCTTCTGAGTGAAATTGAAAATTCCACGAAACAAAAGTTGGAAGTATTGCATAGTCACTGTGGTGGTGACTATCTATGCGGGTTGATGGAAGTCTCCCTTGAAGAGAAAAAAATTTATCATCAATAAGCAGTACCTTCCTGTCCGCAACAGAACTGAGTTTCTGAGAGAATAAAAGGTACTTGATAGAATGGCGTCATCGACACTTGTTGCAGTCATTTGCTAGCTTAATTACATTATTCGTAAATTAGTACAAAAGAAATAAAAGTTCAGGATATTATGTTACATTGATTCTGCGTGTTCATTGCTTATTTTTTACCTGAAGTGACGAAATTCACTACAATACCGATGTGAAAAGAACTTATGAATGCGCAAGCCAAGACCTACAAGGCCTCGTTCAATCCTTGATAGAGAGTGTCAGAACTGAGATAAAATACCTAAGAAACCAAGTCAGTGAGTTCAATGTGGCTTCACAATTCAATAGTGCAAAGATAGATGATTTCTCATTAATCGTTAAGAGTATCAAATCAAAACAACTGAACATAAACAAAATTATTGAGGAACACTCCCACGCAATCGACCAATTTGTTGATAATCATAGCTATTTGAAAAACTATAGCCGGAGGAATAACCTAAAGCTTCTAGGCGTGGAATACTCAGAAAATTCAAAGGAAATCTGAATGATTCAGAAAACTTGTTTAAAGTCAAAGTGAAAGAGCAATTGAACATAAAGAATGATCTCACCATTGAGAGAGCTCCTAGTATTAGCAATTTTAAAAAGCCTACATTGACAGAGATGGAAGGAAAATGCCAGAAAAACCAAGAGCCATTATCGCTCTTTTCTCCTCTTGAAAGCAAAAGGAATTCGTTACAAAGGCTGCACGTGATATTAGATCAAGTGGCTACAGGTTTGTTGATGATTACAGTGATTTAGCACTTGCAAAAGGAGAGAAATCCAGTTACCAGATTTGAAAAAAGCAAGGGATGAAGCAAAACAAACTATTTTCTTGTTGACCAAAAGTTAAGCAACAACCAGATTCAGAAGAAACTGAAATTACCTTCAGATTTTAAATTTGGTTTGGCGAAATCAATTTATCAGTCTAAAATTTATGTTTATTTTACATTTTGATATACTATTTGTGTACGTTAATCTATATTTATGGTTATTTACGTCCCCTAGCGATGGTAATAAGTCCTAAATATCGCTGTGACAAGGTAAAGAAGTGATTGGTTGTAAAATGGCGTTGAAAGGAAAGTACAATAAACTAGGTAAATTTGATCGACACAAGGCTAGACTCATAGCTTCAGTGCAAGGGGAAACCTATCTTTGCCCCAGCTGTCTGTTTGGAACCGATTAGACCCTTAATCAGCATGGCAAACCAATATTGTATAAAAACTGCACCAAATGGATGCAGATCCTTGAAATGGTGTACTGAAGGAGGAGAACTATATGTAGTAGCCAGATTACTTCAAAGAGAAGGGCGAGGAACACTTTGTATTTAAACTCATGAAGCAGAACTAAGGACTAAAACAATGCCCTTCATGTTAGAATATTAGGTATTGGATATACACCTTAAGGCTTCAAGCAATCATAAAGTGATCACTATGTGGAAAAACCAAAGAGCTATCATTTCTTGCAGAGTATGGCAACATCGTCACTGCACCGAAAGATGGAGCTTTGCTATAAAGGACATTGGTCCTCTGCACTACTTTCTCGGTAAAGGATCGTAGAGGAAGAGGATGATGCGTCAAGACCGACATGTCAAAGAGACCCTAAACAAGTTTTTCAAATCTGTCTCAATTCCAATGGATGCAATGATTGAATCCCCTAAAGGTGAATGATTGTAAAAAACCTTTTAAGAAGTAAGTGTACCAATCAGCAAGTGGCAGCTTGTTGTAACTTGTAAATACCAACAGATAAGATACTTCCCAGGCAGTATACGAGTTCGCTTCGTACAGTAATGAGCCAGACACTGTACACTGGCAAATGGTTAAATGAATATTTTAATATTTGAATAGAACAAAAAATGATTTGAACAATCTTGAAAATTCTAAACTTCTGGAAACCTAATTCTAAACCTGGAAACCTAACAGACACTTCTTATTGCATTTGAGCGGTTGCAGCACACTCTATTGCTTGATACGTGGAGGTTAATAAGCATAGTGTTTCAGTTCTCTGGACATTTGTCCCTATTTTAGTACCAAATTGCTGCATTTCCTGGTATTTCTGAATTCTGTTTCAGATCCAATCATCTGGATTGTCTTTTTTAGATAATGACAAGTTCATACGTTCAAAGCACAATGACGTCATATTATATACAAAAATTTGATTAAAATGATTTTTCAGGATTGACTAATGATTCCATCACCTTCATCAATCAGCATTGATGACCAAGAACTTGAAGTCACAGACCAATTTACCTACCTGGGGTCTACAATTGCCAGCAACCTGTCACTTGATGTGGAAATTTCCAAGAGGATTGCTAAAGCTGCTGCTACCAAGTCAAAGCTGAGCAAACGAGTGTTGAGCAACCACAAATTGACAGCTAACACCAAACTCAAGGTGTACCAGGCATGTGTCCTCAGCACACTTTTCCATAATAGTGAGTCCTGGACTGCATATGTCAAACAGGAGAACCCGATATATTCATCAAGAGTGGAGCATTACCACAATAGCTGCACTAAATTGCTCGAACTTGCAATCCTCAGACTTAAAAGCCAACACTCAAACCTCCGTGCCATCACGGCACAAAGGTTTGGTGAAGGACATTCAAAGTCCTACGTATCACGAGACGAAACCCAGCGGTAGGTAAGGGGAAATTCATCAACTTTTTCTGTGTTTCGGCTTAAGCCTTCATCATATATTCATTATATATAATCATTAAATATGAATGTATAAAACTCCTTTACATATTTGTGTCACGAGCTTAATCATCTATATTTGTTAAGTACATTTAAATCCTCATGAAGTAAACACATTTCGAGGCTTTGTATTCTAACATTCGCAAAAACTCTTGTGGCTTCGAGTATGTCTTTTACAACAAAAAGTACTGACAGGTATAATCAGAAAGATGTCAAAGAAATGTCAAATTAATCGGTGGACTATAAAGATGAATCCAGATAAATCTTGATATAATACCAAGGACGTAACAGACAGGACAGACGTTGAAAAGCTTGCCGGTAAATGGTCAAAACTTAAAGCAAGAAGAATTGAAGTTTGATTTTTTTTGAATTTACAATTAAAGCTTAGCAAAAGTTGATTCAATTTTTATATAAATGAATACTGTGCAACTTTACGGTTACGATTGGAAATTTATGTTACAGACAGCAAAGATTTAAGACATTATAGTTATAAGTGAAATTGACAAATGAGCTTTTCTGCTATTTTCAAGGCACTTGAAGGACGTGGAACCAACATCCGATCATTATCACCCCTCCCTCTCAATCCTTGCCTCTAAAATCCGCCACTGCTACGGGGGTCATACATTCTAGGTAATCCTTGGCAAAAGACCAATTAACAAGCTTCAATTTGTTTATTTGGGTTCGGGTTGAGACGTTTAGATCTTTGTTCTAAATGCATATGTGACTCAGCATTAATTAAATCTTTTTTATAGGCTGGTGACCACACTAGGATGCTAAGTCGCGCTGACTATGAAGTTGACGTCAATCTTGTAAAAGCAACGGAAAAGAGACTCTTCCTGAAAACGAATAGTTCATTTCTCTTGCCTCTCTTTGATGTTGACTCGCAAAATAATGCTTGTAAGAAATTTTGTTGCCTTATCAGGGAAAAAATCACTAACCTTCTAAGTTACAACTGTTTCAGACTATTTTATTGCGTCCTGCACAGCCTAGCTCTCTCGTACTAATTGGATTTGGGAGAATCACTGGTATTCTAGCTTTAAAGAGCTTTGCACACTGTCGGCATAGTGTTATTTGTAACTTGGAAGGCAACGCAACAGTCGTTTTCCACCAGCTAAATTAGTCTCATCGTTTAGTGTTTATTAACAGTCGAAAGTCGAGAATTCAAAACGATGGGAAACTTACTTTGGTTGTGATGGCAACACACAAAATTTCGGCAATGTATGGTTCATCTGTGTGACCTGTACTACAGCGAAGCAATACTTAAGGCTGATATTAGGCAAGGAGTTGGTGATATTAACATTGCTATATCAAGCGTCAATTGAAACGGACAATGAGCGAGCTTTCGCAGGAAGAGGTCGGTATTTTTGAGTTTGTTACATTAGTTTATGATACCCAGATCCACTGTTCAGTGTGACTGTAACGCAATGTAATGTCTAAACGAGACTATGCCTTAATTAATTTAGTGTCAAACTCATTTTGCAGGTTAGACTCGTGCCTAAAACATAGTATCAATTGCGTTGGGTAAACAAAGGTCTGTATTTACATGCACATACATGCTATAATACTTACGTGGATATGTCCTTATATTCCCGTATATACCAATTATTTAACCTTAAGTACAATTTTATTTGTAGGAATAACGAGTTGATTTACATACAGATATAGTATGATGTAAGTCGAGGTGATAGTGCGAATTGCAATCAGTTGCAGTGATAAATGTACTTATGCTTTATTGATTACTGGACCGGACCTTCATTTAGACAGGAATCAAATTCAAAGAGACGATGAGACCATTGATAACTGGAATGTGAGCATCACAAAGTAGGAAAAGATCAAGATGGGTCACTGACGTGTAATTAGAAGACTGAAGTGTGTGATAGGCCCATTTGACAACAGTATGTATCTTTTGTACTACGATGAAAGATATGCTCTCATAACATCGCCACAGTTTGGCTTCAGAAGAAGAAATAACAGGGAGCATTAAATCTTTCTGTAAGTAGAATCTTGGCATGGTCTAATGTAAGATCGCAAATGTTATTTCAATAGATGCACAGAAAATATTGGACATCGTGGAACACTATGCTGTGATATGTTGATACTGTGATTAAAGCTAATGTAGATTTATCCTTAAATTTGCCTTTAATATATCCATTATTATATAGTAAAATAAGAGCTCAAACTGGCAAAATAGTTCCTCATGAATTGATTCCATCTGGTCTTTGCCAGGCGTTATGGTTTATTGTTTCCATCTCCTGGCTATTGGGTATAAGTTGTCTAACCTTGTAAGATAGCAGATGGTGTTTCATCCAAGGTTTTTTAAATGGTAAATTGTGATTCCATCTTCTCCAGCAGTTCAGCTGTTGTGGCAATTGCTTATTATGTTGATGACTTCACTTTTGGTCAGCAGACTATTGCATGCCTTCTGCAGTTTGCTTCTGTCGCATTGTGCCATGTATTGTTGGTAATGCCACTAATGATGCTGGGCATGATATGTGGAAATTTTTGTTTAATGGTGTTAATAATGAAGATTTGGAATCATAACGTCTTTAGCTTGATGGCTTGTTTTGAACTTGTAGACATATAAATGGGTTAGCAAGAAATTTAAAACCTCTTTTGGCTTAAATGGTCAATGAAATTTTTGAATAAAATTGTAAATATGAAATAAAAATATATTCTGTCAAGGTAATAACAATTGCAATGATACAACTAAGCTGAAGGCCTCAAAAAGGTATACAAAATGAGAAATCAATTCCAGAGAAATAGAAAATGAAGATGATCTAGTAATGACTATTGCCATCCACCAGCTCATGGGAACAGCCAATAAGTATTGCCAGACAAAAGTCCTAGTTCATCCATTGGCAAAACCCACTCACTTTGGAAAGCTATCCTGACTAGGGATACCATAAGGACAATGCCAATTGATAGCAGGATGTAGGATGAGATAGATTATTTCCGGACTCTAATTGAAAGGACCTAATCTTCCTAGATGAATGTTGCAACTACAATTGATGTAATTACCCTTGATTGTTAATTGGCACCCAAAACTGAAATAAAGTACATTGAATCCAGCGCTCCTAGGAGCAGTCAAATTCACCATAACAAGCTGCTAGCTCCAGTGATTTAAAGGAGATAGATGATCATTTGTAACCAAATCAAAAAGGAGGTAGTTTGCAAAAAACCAAATGGCAAACTGTTAAGCTGTAAGCAGTAGAATTATTTGTATACATGCAACACAAGAACATTGACACTGGATTTCAAAAAAGAGGAACTAGTTAGCAATTTTAAAAGACAAGTGATTGCAATTCTGGGAAATGTAGATCTATCTCCAGTATGCCTATAGATGTTACAAAGTGTAATGCCTATCTGATTTTTAAAAAAACATTTGTTGGTTTGTGACATTTATTTAAAAACATACTTAAAAGCTTTTGAGTATGTTGTTGGGGCGATGTTGCAAGTATTCATGGAGATTTTCAAGTTTTGGTACAACACAGGATTATCTGATATATGTGGTACAAAAGATAGATTATATCATGGAGAGTAGAAAGTGGAAAGATTCAGTACGTGACTGCCAGGCATATAGCATATTTAGGATGGTTGGTTCTGACCGTCAAATTGTTGTATCAAAAGTCAAGACAAGTTTAAGAACCAATATGTCTGTACTTTAAAGTATTACCTACCACTGGTCTGCATTAAAGGAATATGATTTGAAAGGTCTTTATACTTTTGCAATCAGAAATAAGTACACAAGTCTGTGCATGGAAAATGAAGCCATCACTGAAGCATATGCAAACCTCTTAAATGAAAATGATGAAAAAGCAAAGATCACAATTGATATTAACAACGTAAAGGAACATTGCTTTAGATCAGAATACAAATTCGTATACAACCAAACATTTTTGTATGGTATGTATACAATATAAGGATGCAAGGATCTTTTGAGTTGCAAAAACAATCCTGGGAAATTCCCCTGTGACTCACTTGATGAAACGAATGAAATAATGCAATGTGTCAACAAATGGACAATGTGGCAATTCGTAGAGCCCTGAGCAACTTTGACAAATCTTGATGGCTTTCAAAAAGAGTGAACTGTATAAAGGAAACAACCAAATTGTTAGTTTATTTTCGCTAGGCTGATGACACTTTTGCCTTTTTTAAGAAAGAATTGAATTGTGACAGGTTTTTGCAAAGACTTAACTAGGTACATCCAAGATTCCAATACTGAAGAAGAGGAACAAGATGGTTTGTTACCTTTTCTTGATGTTTTTGTGGAAAAAGCTAAAACTAATTTAATCATGACTGCCTACCAAAAAGGCCACTTTTCTTGACCAATACATCTGGTGGGATTTTTTTGTCAAAAGAAAAGAAAATCAACCTCATCAGAACACTTGATCATATAGGTTTTGTATTTTTTGAAAAAATCTAGCTTAAATTCGGAACTGGAGAAAGTAGAATCAATTTTCCTTTTCATGCTTGTAAATCTAAACAGACTGCAAAAACCTTCATTTTTTGCTGGAGGCCATTATTTACAAGAAGGTTCTGGAAATGTTTAAGTAATTGGCATAGCTAGATCATCCTTCCATCAAAGTGTACTGGAGTCAATCTACAATGACACAAGAAAACAATACTCTGTTAGCTGAAAGAGTTCATTGTTTGCAATTGGAGTCTTCCATTAATACTTTGCTTTTGCATTTTCTTAGTTGTCTTTTTGTAGTGGTAATGACTGGCTAATTTTTATCCTGATTTCTTATAAGTAGTTTATCATATATCTGTGTTTTCCCTTCTGATGATTCATTCTCTCAAGAGTTTCAGTTTAAAACGTTATTTGGCAGTGGCAAATCTAGGCAGTGCTACAGGTACCCTCAGATTTCCAATAGAAAGATGTAATGCTTATAAAAAGGTGTTTTGGTAACACTTTGATTTGCATTGTCACCTAATATTAAATGGTAAAGAAATTTTGATGTTGCTGCACCTCTATTCCTTGACGCTGACATCTGGTAGTCTTCTGCAGTGAACTTTCAATGCTACTTCTAGTCATTGACATCTGGCTAATACGTGGACCAAATTGTTTATTTCTGAGTATTGGTAAGCATTTGAGCACCCGCCTTCCAGTCCCATTTTTTATCATTTTATATTCTATATTTTTATCAATCATGAGTTTGGCCTTAACTACCAGGTGATTTGATTTTTTTATTGTCAATAACTAAGGATGTCTTTAAAAGCTTTATGCCAACTTCTGTGTAATTACTAGCAAGATTTTTTGCTTAAATTTGTGTATAGGATTTTTAGTGTTCAATTCACTTCATTGCTGGTTCACCTTTTACTACTATTAGGTTGTTCTAACGATCAATTAAGAGTTTTTATATGGAACAACATTGTCCTATTAGGGAGTATTTGATTGAAGTTAACAATACATTGAGTACACAACTTAAGATTGTCCTTGAAAAATTCCAACATTCCTGTTAACACAATAACCTTTTTGCTCACAGGTTGTCTGAAGAAATATATCATTCCTTTATTTGAACTAATTCAAAAATATAGGCAGCGCCAGTATGCAAACAGAAGAGATTGGTTAACTTGAAGTCTTAGACTACAATAACAGCCACAAAGCAGTAAAATGCATGCCAGCAATAAAGAAGATTGATGAATATCATCTATTTAAAAGAAATGTCCTGCTAATAATTTCACAAAAATTAGTATCAAATTTTATAGAGTGGCCTTAGTTACTGACCAAAAATTTCTAATATCTTGCAATTAAGGCCAAACTCACGTTTGACCATTTTCAGTTTAATCATGTATTTGGATGGTATGCCTAAAGGACATTTCTGGAAACTGGACTAAGTAATGTATGTAAAGTATCAGAGACTTGAGCACCCCTCAAAATTTAAGCTAGATCTTCCCCAAGTTTCAGGTTTTGTTTTGCGAGAGAGTTGTTCAAACAGTAAAGAAGAAAACTAAGAAAAACACAGAGCTGTCTAATCTTCCTAGAGTTGTAAATGAGAAGAAGTTTAATAAACTTTGCTGCAAGATGCACATCACAAATTCAAAGGGAAAGAACGTAACATCATGGTCAGGAACTAGGAGGAAGGTATCTAGAAATATATAAACAAAGAAAGCTAGAACATGTGATGCAGACAGCTGTCATCAAAGCAGTGAAACAAGGTATTATAAAAGCAAAAGACAAGGATGATAAAATTTTGAGATTGTCTTCTCACTTCAAAAACCTTCTAAAAAGAAACTTCTAGAAAGAACTTCTAAAATTGCTTAAAGTGATACAAAACTGGAAAATTGCCTTGAAGATTTGCAACATTGCATTAAAAACATACTTTTTTTTGTCTGACACTAGTACTAATCATCAGAAAGGAAAGTATATGTATATGGCAATCTATTAGGCCTAAAAAATCTACTGTATTCTTAAAACTTCCTTAGCTAGGCAATGTTTCTGTCCTCATAGAAACACAGATCAAAAAAAGCTGTGGTTAAGTGTTTCGTTGCTGTCAATCCAAGAATTGTTTTCACAACTAGAAAGATCTTGCCATCCATTCACAAAGATTGTGTACCTACCACAATTAAAAGCTTAATAGTATATGAATTTCTGTGCCGATGTGAGGCTTGGCATGTAGGTCGCAGTTCTCAAAGATTGGGTAACACGATCAAACAACATGTTCCAGCCACTGTATGCCAAGCATCAATTCCTCCTAGAGAACAGGTGTCTCGCTCTTGCAAAGTGACTACCAAAACATGCTATTCTGACATTAACTAGAAAATTCAGAATGTGCCAAAATGTATAGGGATGAGAGTTTTCGGATAACTGGGACAGCTAGATCATCCTTTCATCTTAGTCTATTGGAGTCTGTCTACATTAAAACGAGAAAGCCAGTACTCTGTAGGCAGAAAGAGTTCGTTTTTTAGCTTGGATTTGTCCAATAATGTTTTGTTTCTTCATTTTCTCTTTCTTTGTTTCCTTTCTTCTTTATGATTGGCTTGGGTTGCCATATATATTACTTTCCTTTCTGACGAATCATACTCTGAAGAGTGTCAGACAAAAAAAGCTTTTTATTAAGTTTTTAACGCAATTTTGCAAATTTTCAAGGCGACTTTCCACTTTCTGATAATGCCATATTTACCAATTTATTCCTAATGTACTTTAATTTGAGAAAACTAGAGCCCATTGTGATCCAGGTAGGAATACAGAGACAGTTGGAAGTAGGTAAGTTGGTAAAAGTGGTAAAAGGATAAATCAAGGAATCCCCAGGAGTGCATTCTGCCTGAGTTGAAGTATTTCCTTTTACTCTGATGTATGCTACCACATAAAATCTGTGAAATTTTGCTTACTTAAAAATTTGATTGTCAATCTTTGTCTGTTAACTGTATTAGCCATTTGATAAGACTTGTTAAGATCTTCCATTAATGGTATCAAATTCATTCTAATTGCCATGTCATTAAAGGCTTTCATGTCTTTGATTGTTAAGTTTTGTTGAAACTTTTGAACTGATGCCATTGAGTGTATTCTCACTCTGAAGATGAGTTTACATGATGCATTTTTTCATGTGTCTCGCATGATTGCGTGGTGCAAACTGAAATTGTGTTGTTATTTGATACCTCTCATGATGAATCATGCAAGTAGAACATGTTCTATTTTCTGTTAAAATGTGTCAAGGATTAAGTCTTTTAAGCAATCAAGCAACGAGAATGAGTCACTTGCTTTCTATATGCAGGTGTGCTCTCAATGGTAAATATTCTTCTGGGGGATTCTCTCATGTTTGTACTTAGCCATTTAGGGGTTACTTTATTTAAATTTGGGGGGATACTTTCCCATGTCTTTTAAACTGTCTATCTTTCCTTAAAAATTTTAAACTGCTTTAATCCATGTTCATCCTATCACAAAATTGAATCTATGACCATTTTATCACACAATTCAATCCATGTTCATCCTATCACGCAATCCAATCTGTGATCATCCTATCACACAATCCAATCCATGATCCAAAATCTTGCAAATCTTACAAATGTTTAATTTTAATACTAAAAAGCAAATTACACTCCTTTTCTTTATTGATTGTGGCTTTCCTGTGCCTTGATTTTCTTGAATATCTTGAAGTCAGACAAAATCCCTGTCTAAACTGGCCTTTGGTGAGGCTGGTGTTCGAAACTGTAACCTTGGTGTTCTTGTATGTTTTTATGATTGAGATGTTAATTAATCTACAATCCTTAGTAGGATTAGCAATGAGTAGATGTAATTTTGAGAGCCTAGTCAGTTATTTTTTGTTTTAAGGTTTATAATTTTTTGTATTTAAAAACCCTATTTTTCTTGGGTTGAAATTTTTTTATCTGTGTTAAAAAAAGAATGATTGTTAGATACATGAGTGATAAACCAGCCAGTTTAGTGTCCCGACTTTAATCATGTAAATTGCATTTTGGTTTGATTTTTGTGTAGTTGAAAACTTTCCAATAATTGAAAAGCAAATTTTTTGTGTTAATTGAGATGGTCATTAATAGCTGTTGATAATTGATAGTCAATCCTTACCACTCTCTGTCACTTGGCCATCAGATAATCAAAGATCAGCTTTAATACTCTTTGATAGGAGTTTTTTCTTTCTTTCGTTTTTTGGGATAAGTATTTAATTTGATTCTCAATTAAATCCTTAAAACAGAAATTGAATGAGCTGAGATATTTAATCTCTATTTCAATTAGCTTGGAAGGATTTAGATGGTCAGGTGATTGAAATATTAATCTAAAGTAATACTCTCTGGTGTAGGTGGTTTTCGCAATAAAAATGAGTGCAAGTAAATGAAAGGATTCAAAGAGAATCTAGGAGTATTGTGTTTGGACTTATGAAATAATGTATCCCATCTTTAGATATGCATTATTTACCTGTGTGTGTTTTCAAAATGATCATGACTTTAAAAGTTTGTTTGTGCTCCAGATTCTAATATTAAGAAATAGATTGGCTATGAATTTTAGAGTATCCTCAGTGATAGGAAATATCGCCTTACATTTTCCAAGGAAGAAACCAGCTTCAGTAATGATATTAAGCAGCATTTCAATAATTTGATTACATTAACATTATCATTTTTTTACGGTTTGACAGATTCGCAGAAGGCGATTAGCAAGACTGGCAGTAAATTTTAATGCTGATGGAGCAACAGCGGCATATGAAAGTTGTTCGCCTGGTGATGCATCCCCTGAGGCCAAGGAAGCAAAACGAACTAGAACTCCAGACAATGGCAATGTCTCATCTGGCTACGGTTTGTATCATTCATCACCTCCAACCTCATCTCCAGAGGTTATCACTTGTACAGGATGTTCTGGGATGGATATAGAAGATGGTAAACATGAACCAGTTGAAAAGGGTGAAAAACGAACTCTAAATACCCTTACTCCACCTAGTATGGATGTAAAACACAAAAGAAAGCTGGAAGGAGTTTCACCTGTCAAGGTAAATATTTATCAATATGAAAATAGCGTCATTGGCAAGTTAGTTACATTACTTTTTTCCAGCTTTAAGAACCAGCGCAGTCTTATGAAGGCATCAAAAAGCTAGTTTGCTTCGAATGACAATATATATTTTCATATTTTATTTTCATCAATATATATTTTGTCTTTAGTGTCCTTAGTGATATTTGATTATTTTTTGCCTTTAGTAAGGTAAGACTTCATTTTGAAAGGAGAAGCCAACTGTTAGTTACAATTATGTACTTTACCAATAAATTATATGACCCAAAGATCACTGAGTCTGATCTTGACCCAATAATTTTCATTGACGTAATGCATATCAAACTCAAAAGTTGAGAATGATGCAAATATTGCGCTCTCTTTCTTAAACGCCATCTGTGGATCAAACTCACCTTTTTATCTACTGTAATCATTTCATCAAGAATAAGTTGGAATTTGATGGGCATTAAATACAGCACTGGCTATGATTGTATGCAGTTTGTTTTCTTTTGCTTCCAGCTTTTGATATACTCCAGTTCTCAATCTTTATAACCATGTAATTTATTCTGTGCATCTGAGAAATTTGCATCCTTACGGTAGTGAAGAGTGCCTTGGAAATGGAATTCTTAATTTGCAAGATACCAGGGGTGGCAGGCAGTGTTATAAGCGTTAATACTGTAAGAACACTTTTTTCCAAGTAGAGTTTCCAGTGGCAAACATTTGCAAGCAAGGAAAGAGTTGCTTTCATCTGTCAAGCTTTTGGGTTGACGTGCAAATATGTACTTTTCAAGCAGAGGAGTGATGCAGCCTGTTAATAGTTTTGGATTTCTGATAACATGGTGCATTCCTGTTGTAAGCTTTGATTATTGGTCATATTACTTAACATGGATCATGCTTTACAAGATTAAGTAATTGTTTATCCTTTTGGTGTTCGAGATGTTTTTTTTGATAATTTCAAAGCAGGGGAAACTTACTCACTAGCAACATCTCAATCTAGAAAAAGGTGGGATACCATGCCCTGAATTTAGTATCAAAATGTCAAAAGCATAGAGAAGTACCAGGATCAATGGATATGTGGAGATAAAGCAAAGAATACATTTTATTGTTGACCTTGCCTGGTCATGGGGGACTTGTCAAAAGTAAGTAAAACTATTTATTTTTCAACTTCTTATGTTCCTGGAAAAGCCCTTGAATATTTATACAGAGTGCTCTCCAATTAGTGGGTTCTGTTATGAGTATCAGATTTCTAATTACAGCCTGTGTGGTGGCTGAGTAGTTTAGCCACAAAGTATTCCACAAAAATAGTTGGTCTAAGCTAGCCACTGCATGCCAGACACTGCTCCCAGAATGTTGGAACACAGAACAGTGTGTTTTTTTTTCAAGGCAGAACAATTTTTACATATCGAGAATTTTTACATATAAAAGTAGTTTTTCGGTAAACTTTTGTTAGCAAATTAGTGTCAGTTTTTTCCACCAAAACATCAAGAAAAGGTAATAAACAGTCTTGTTCTTTTTCAACC
>JANTCA010079886.1:0-14658 GCA_024741275.1 Chironex yamaguchii
ATTTGCTGCTGTACAAGGAGCTGTGGGAACATGTTGAAGGGACAGAGACATTAGCTAGTGATGCCACTGACGCAGTACCACAACGTTAGGTTGTTATTCCCTAGAATCAATCTCTGATGTTCACTGGCCTTTTCAGTCTAAAACCTCGGTGGCAGAATTTTTAATCTGTAAATAATGTGTTATTTTCCATATAATATTTCTTTTACAACATTTGTATTTTTGCATTTTCTATATAAACACTGGCAAGTTTTGTTTTCCCTTTGTACTTTTGTTTTTCGCGAGTTTCTAAAAGTTTGTTTTCTCTTGAATAATAGTATAAACAATTAAGATACTAGAAAATTGAGATGTTCTTGGACGTTCAATACCTTTTGTTCACAGGATTTCGTTTTATTTTATTGGTTCCTTGGTTTATTTCTCTGTTGGTTGGTTTGGATTTAAACTCAAAAAAATTATGAATATATCGTTCGAAAAATTCACAGTAATTTGGTACACCGACTGCCTCAAGGTGATTTTTTTTTGCTGATGATCCAAATTAATTGCTGGATTCAGGTTTACCTTGACATTTTTGGTAATGATATCTTCATAAAACCTAGTAGGCTATCGTCGTGGAAAATACCGAGTGGCAATGATGCCTATTAGTACAGTTTCTTTTGATATTCTGTAAACTGGAAGCTCCCACCTGCCTCCATCCGTTTATCGGATGTTGGCACACTCCATGTGCTTCTAGTTCTATGTACGATATTTTACCGTATAATAAGAACCACGAAAAAGTTCCTACTAGATCTTTGTTGCAGCATATACTGAAGATACTAAATAATCTGATTTGCGATGCTATGGTTGAATATCACCTTGTTTCTAAAGACGTATCAGAGCCTTGTCTGCATTTATTGACTCTACAGAGAATGTATCTCACGTTTTCAGGTCGAAGAGTGCCAACTTAAGATCGAAGCAAAGAAAGAGGAGATTGAAAAATTACAAGAAAAAGAAAAGGCACTGTATACGACATTTTCTCAGACAGTTGGTGAAAACAACAAATTTGAGGCATTCTTGACAAAAGTCTTCAAAAAGAAAATCAAAAGAGCAAAACGAAAAGAAGAAAACGCAGATTCCGATGAAGATAGTGACGAAGAGGACAGCGATGATGACTATGATTCTGATGAGGAAGAGGACTCGGATAGAGAGGAACTGGATGACAGTGTATGCCCTCAAGGGTGTGATCAGGTAAATTAACATATTGTTACAAATACAAGTTTAACGTGGTGATTTATTTGTAATTGCACATGTTTATGTATGTGTTTTTGTATATGTTTTTGTAAACGTTTATTTATATTTGTTTACACATGTGTGTGTTTACCTATCTTTGGACAGTTGTATCCACTAAAAGTTGCATCTGCTTGTATCACTGTGGGAACACGGCCTACACAACCTCATCTATGATTATCTGTCTTCAGCTTTCCTTGTTCTCATTACTTTTGGCTTTCGAAACCAGTTCTGGTTCCAAAGTTTCCTTGGTCTTCCTTTTCTTTCCATGTCATTTATTCCTTCTTTCGATTAATCCATCATGCTGTCTTGCGTCTTGGCAACACGAATTTCCGCTTTGTTTAAGAGGTCACCCAAACGCTCACAAGAGGCGTGGACTTTTTAACGTATGTTTTACACATTTGTTCAGGCAAACTAAGGTTTGTAGATTCCGCAGCTTTTGCTTCTCAATTATATCGGGCATGGTGTTGTATGCATTTTCAATGCCGAAAATATATTTGTGCTTTTTAATTTGGTTATTTTATTTTATATTACTTATTACTAGACAGAAATAACTTTGTATCTCACAGCTATCTCATCTTTTGTTACTTTAGTCAATCTTTGATCAAGTTTGTCATTTGCGTGAAAAACGACTGGATATCGAAGAAGCAATGACAGAAGAGAAAAAACTCAATGATTCATTGAAGAAAGAGATGGATGCATTGAATAAGAAAGTCAAGATTATTGACTCTGCTCTTAAGACTGCAGAAGGGGATCTTGAAGCATTTCAGGTATGTTTTAAGAAATGTTAGCAATGAAGTCTTAGTTTTCTTCGTGTCATCCTTTAGATATAGTCAGACAAAATTTAAGTCGTCGTTTCGATGAATGGCCTATGATAAGGTTTCGGAATAGGTAAGAAAAAGCAGTAGCATACTACGTCCAGATACCAGTATCAATAAAAGTTGAGGTCTCGCTCTTTTTACTGATCGTAATTTGCAATATAAAAGGTATTGTTCTGTGTATGTGCGTATGCTAGGTTATCGACTGTGAGTCTTAAGAGATTGTTTCTCCTTGATTTGACGAGTGAGCAAGGTAGCAAGGAGTAATGTAATGGTATTTTTGATGGAATAAAATCTCAGATAGTGTACTTCTTATGAATGATCACCATTAGCAAAACTTGAGCAGGTTATTTTCCACTTACTTCAGGATTTCAGTAAATAATAAGTTTTTGTAATACTATATATCTGTTGAACCATGGTATTTTAATAATAATAATAATAATAATAATAATAATAATAATAGGCATCTTCTGCAAATAATGAAGAAAACGATTCAGACTAGATTTTATGGCTTCCTTGTCAACGTAAGAACATCTATATGATCATGAATTGGATTGTATATGGTTTTTCTTCCACAGAGAGAGAAACAACAAAGGCTGAACGAGTTTGATGTTGTTGTTACACTTAGATTGAGCCAACTGAAGTATGTTGTTAATAACACAATTCCTCAAGATTTGCAAGAGTGCCTTGTTTTTAATAGTCATGAGCTGGAAAGGTTGCAAAGACGAATCAAGGAACTGGAGAAGGAAAAGATCGCGCAGAAGAAACTTTACAAGTGAGTGGCTTACGTTTGTTTTCTTATGAAGGTTAATCAACCTTGGCATTCAAAAATATCGTGTTACTGCAAGCGCAACCTTTAAAACAAAGTTGTTACATACAATCAAATTACTTTAACATCTTGTAATTTGATTGTATGTAACAACTGTGTATGTGATGATGTTGTTAAAGTAAAGCACAGCAGAGAAGGCTTACCTCTTGTAATGTCGGTAGTAATATAGGTTTTGTCCATACGAAAAGGTTAAATTTTGAGAAATCACCAGTTGATTGGAGATAGAAAAATGGGTTTTGTGACCTAAAAATAATCTATCTTGCTTGTTGTATTCATGATAAGCCAGTCTTGCACTGTCGTTAAGGTTGTCTGGGAAAAAGCTACCGTAAGCACAAACGATAAAGGGATGTTACAATGTACTGTAATTTACTTTTGATATGCTAGGGCCGTTTACACTTGCAACTAAGCAGGTGGTCTTACGTCCAGGTAAAAAGAATTGACACTGCCAGATAAGTATGTTGACAAATGTTACTAGTGTTTTGAGCAGTTGAAGAATTGGATAGGAACAGATTACTACTTTTTACCAAAAGACTACTCCTCGGACCATCGTAGATTACTTGTTTTAGTGGCCAACCGTGAACACGCCCAGTTGCTCTACTACGTAACTATGTCCGTAGGTAACACACCAGCAAATGTTATGGTTTTCCTCGTTTAATCTCGTACTGTGTTTCTCTTTTTATATTACATCCCTGCCTGCAAACAATGTAACTGTAATTTGCACATTTTTCTTCTGCTTTAGACACCGAAGACAGCAACATGCACAGTTGATTCGAGACAAGAAAATTATGGAAAATACGGTGAGTATTTAATGTAAGGATGTGTGTATTATTAAATTAATGCATAACTTCTATTCACATTGTTACAGTTAGAATTGACATCGTGCATAATCGTCTTATTTAGTCGCTTTGTCAAAAGTTAAAGTTCCTTTCTACACCTTTTGGTATATAGGATGGCGCGCGTTTCCTTATCCATTTGGACACACAGCTGTACAAGCACAGTGATTGCTATAATGAGGAACAGCCTACTAGTATTACTATATGTTTATCTTCCACAACCTATCCACTTAAATGCTGAGTGCTAAGCAGGGAAGCTTTGTGTACCGTCTTTAAATTCTTCTGCGTTCTGCATTGAAAGCGAATAGTTTACCACTGTGCTGTTGCTGCGGTCAGTCACTTTGTAAGGAAGGGCATTACACGTTATTGCTCTTTTTCTTAAGTTTGAAACTGTTTACCCTTTGGTATCAGTGGACTTGCGTTATGTTAGGCACATCGGCATTCATGTAGCGACGTAAAATGTGCTAAGATTATGCGCTTTGGGAGAGTCATACCCAACCGTAGTTTTTTTCGATAGCATTGAATACCGCTCTTCGTTACTTTAGTAATTCAGGTCTCCATCCTTTCCATTGTTTTGCTTGTAGATCGCCTTCCCGTAACTACGCACTCAACTTTTTCAAAGGTGTTATTCTTTGGTTATGTTTTGTGGCGCGTTCTAATGATTTTGCTAGTTTGATAAAAATCTTTAAAAGTTCCTGATCTACAACACGATCGATCTGGAACACCATTTATCTACATGTGACTGAACGAATGAATAAATCTCATTAGAAATGTCTACGTATGACTTACTTTCTACCCAAGATTTTCCGAATATCTCAGTATAATCTGTATTCAATATTTCAATCGTTCTGTCCTTCAGTGCCAAACATACTTAACCCAAAATTTCTTTTATTTGCACCCATAATTTTTGTTGTACTTCCAATAACCAACCGACGATCAAGATAGAAAATCTAAATGCCTATTTACTTATTATTTATTGATGTTAGATAAGTTATTTTAATGATACGTCTTGATACATCACTTTTTAGTGCTGTTTATGTCTTTTAGATATTAGAATTGGAGGAGAAAGTGAAGCAAACACAGATGTTGAAATTTGGTCGACTTATCGATCTTGAAAAATTAGAAACCATCTCTGTGAACAGGGTAGCGGAAGAACTAAAGGAGAAGCTGAGAGCAGAGGAATTTTCAAGTGCAAACGACATTGCAGATTGGGAGGTACGAGTATTGACTATGATAGTTTACTTTCTCAGGGCCTAATAAACGTGAATAACTTTTAGTCTGACACATCGTGCATGTTGGCATTTAACCCAATAAGGATAAGCCTCCATGGTCTTATAAATAAGATGAAAATCTTTCAAGTCAGAAGTTAAGAGTCTAATACCTCTTCACCTCTTCAAAACTGACCATTAAGAGGAGGCAACGGGATCCTACACAAGAGTGGACTCTTGAGAAAGTAGCGAGAATCAGCTACATTTAGTGACAAGGAAAACTGAGTCTAGAACAGACATACAGAAACAGCCAATTTTAACACTGCGAATAAACTTTGACATGCAGTAGATTTTAACAAAAGGGTGAAAACTCATGTCTTTTGCCGACAGCCGGTTAGCGTTTGCTCTGCGATTGAGATTATTAGCAAACAGAGGAAAACTTGACTTTTGATTGTACCGTTCTGAAATTTTGTCTACGTTATTTTATGTGTTACTTCCCTTCATATCAAGGTGGACCTTGATAGGAACTTTGAACAGCAATTGGTAATTTATTATGAGATCTAGTATACCTCTATCGATGCCGATAAGAATTTTAGAACTTGGATACGGTGCAAAGTTGTATCATTGGTGTGAAAGTTTTTATTTCAATGCCTGGTCTATAACCGACAGTATTATAATGTTACATATTTTTGATGGACAGTACATGATAATAATGTTCGAAGCCACTGTACCTCCTATAGCACTTACTCATTGATCGTGTATTTGCAATCTTCCCTTTAATTATTAGAAAAAAATAGATGCGTATAAAGCAAGATTAACACAAGTAACACGTGACAACACAAGGCGTTTGGACACGTGTACACATCTTCTTCAGGAGAAAAAAGATTTGGAACACCAGTTGGATTCACGACAAAAAAATCTTGTAAGTTCAACTAACCAACCCGAAATTGTGAATACGATTTTAGATTTTACACCGTCTTAGTTTTAGGTATTTAGGATCACTTAACTACCTCCTTTGGATTTATTCACAATACGTGTGCAGGAGTGGATCCTTAAGGAGCACGTTCACTTCTTATTTCAACTTTTTTGTAGTGCTAACTTCTTAAAGATGGAAGCATCGGCAAAATTATCAATGGTAGCACAAACTTTCATTAATCCAATGGTTACCTTAAACATTACAAGTGACAAGGATGACACTGGAAGCTATTACCATGTAATGACTACATTTTGTCAAGTAGATGAAGGAAGAAGGAAAACTTTCTACAGGCCCTTTAATTAACTGTATTAGTAACCATGTTGGCATTAGGAGTAAACATCATCCCCTTATTGTTGAGCGAAATTTAAGAAAGTTTTGTGTTGAAGCTGCAAAATCAAACTACCCAGCATCAAGTGACTTATCGAAATTTATGTTCAATATCTTCCTTGCTTACAGTTGGGTTTGGCTTCAGCAGATACCCAATTTTGTTTTCTTAACTTAAAATTGTCCAATTTCACAGCGTTGGCAAGAGGGCTTGCTATTTTGCCGACTGTAATGTAGGGCAAAGGTTTAATGAGCCATTTTTGTGAGAAAGATGCATCCCTCTTTTATGTGAACCTTTTCAGGGGTTATTGTGCGGGTAAGCGCATCATGAATGAGGTCTTACTGATATTGGTAGAATATTTCTTAAAAGTATCCACCAAAAAAGGAAGCTGGAACTAAAGTCCACGTTATGTGTTGTTAAAATAAGCAGATGCAAGTAAACATGACATTACATTAAGATGTTGTAGATAATAAGGTTGAGGAATACTTCAATTTTTCCATTGTCTTTTCTTCTTCAAGGGTGGAGAGTTTCAAGGAAATAGACAGGCAGATTTAGAGGAACGTCAGCGACTTGTACAACTTGTTCAACTTCAATCAAGAGAAATCGAAGCTCTAAAAGATGAGGTCAATGTCCTGTCACGGAAGGGTGGTCATGTATTGCCACCTTCTCAACCTCCTTTGCCATCTTCAGGTCGTGCTTCTACCTCACGTTAAGAAACACGATGGAAGTAGAGATTACTCAAGGGGACAGACTGAATGTATGTTTTGTTTTATTCCAAGGAGCATAATTTATATCTGTGGTTCCCTTATGTTGTAAATAATACAGCTCATGTTTTACTATAGCTTGACACGAATTTGCCATAGTTGCAATTAAATTTATAACTGAAAAATCAATGTCTAATTTCTAGCTCCTTTATCCTTGGCATTCATCGGCGCTGGTATGTAAAGTGGTTTAACCAAACTGTTTCTTAATTTCAACAGCCGGTTGTTTGCCTTCTCAAGCAGTTATCCTAGTCAAATATTTTAACTGAAAACTACAATGTAAAGCGTAAGGTTTTTACTGTGCAGGCAAAAAGCCATACAGGAGTGGTATACATACGGTAACCATTGAGCCAGAAAAATATACTAAGATTGGAGAGAGTACTGCTTCGAAAACAATAATAAGGCCGACAACATGTGGTATTTGATAACCAAAGGGATATTATGTCTCCTCAGACGCAGTGTTTAATTAAGCAGAGCTTGCAGCTTGGCACCCTCGACCTATTTGAGTGAAGTTTTGTATACGTTGGTAATAATGTTCTACAGGTGCATTGCTTCATATGTCACGAGGCGAAGCCAATAGCAAAGGGTATAAAAGTGAGTGTTACAAAGACAAGACACCTGCAGCTAAGTGCCATAGATGTAAGGAGACGAAAGGCGAGGAGACAAGTTGCGTGAATGATAACTAGAAAATTTAGTTAGAACAAATAAGTTATTATCGTATTTTTTCACGCTAACTTTCTCCACGAGGGAAGACGCCATTTATTTAGGGCTCCTAAGCGGACGATACGTTGCTTGGGGCTCAGTTAGTGATGGTGAACTCTCGCACTACGTCGAATAGCGGTGAATTGGGTCTAGCAACTTCAGTGAGAAAAGTGTACTATTTCTGCAGTCAGAAGAACCAGTTCGAAAGTGAAACCAGACAATAGGATGGAAAATAATGAGGCTGATGTGCTGGTCTGCAATATTTTTTGTTACGGTCTGTGTTACAACTAAATTATGCATTCGCATAGTTCCTGACGAAGTTGTCATGTAAAGAAGTGAAACTAAAACGATACACGATAAAAAAGTCTTCTGCGCATGGTTCTTGGCACATTCATGACATTACTTTCTCACTATTTTGGGGCAATAATCATCTTTCAAATTTCCTGCACTTACCATTTCACATCTTTGAAATCCATGATGGCCCCTCTGCTAAATCATTTACAGCTAAAGCAAGCTTCTCTGCCTCCAACACCAACCTATATGATCATAACATGTACCTTTGCTGCTTCATATCATGCTCCGCATTACATTCTCCTCTCACAAACTTCAAACAAGTTCACAAATCGAATACGTTTTATTTTGAAGGTCTTAGTAACATCGATTGTCATCGATATAACCTTAATCCTTCGTGAAGTGTGCTAACTTAATAGTTTACTCCCATAGCAAATGTCTGTCTCCCTGGAAACGAACATATCTTACAAATAATTAGACAGCTGACGAGTCCCCTTTCTTTAATTACCGTGGCATTGCTACTGTATATCATTTCTATAAGAACAGCTTTTTGTTAATGATCACTTTCCAGGACGCAACTTTCTGCAAAGCGATTTATATTAGTGGTCTCCTCCAATTTATAGTTCACGTCGTGTCCAATGCCCTTGTATTCTCCGTCTACAGGAGACTGAACTAGTCTTCTGGGATACATCAAGATTTTTATCGTAGCCAACAGATCGGAGGTCCGTGTAGCTCGACTTTCGATTCGTCTGTACCGAATCGTTACTACATGGACAAATAGTTTCCTTTGAATTACAAGTCGATCGGTCAATGCTTGTTTGATTTAAGGTTTTCTCGCATCCTCTCGCATTCCTAACCATACTACTTTTCATGACCTGCAGACATGACACCTCTGAAAGTCATATTTCTATATTTTACAACACGCCGCTCCAAAGAACATCTAATAGATAACCATTGGAAAATGGATCAACGAGAATCTGCCAAAGTTAAATCCATAAAGGTTGTAACTCATTCTCCCTTATGGAAATGAATTTCAGGCATAGGACTGGTTAAGTAAAATCGGATTATAGCTTCATTGCCATGAGATTGGTTTTACGTAAGATCACGATCTTGATAATTTCATCTTGCCACTTGCATATTCCCGCTTGATGCTCAGGACAAGCTTGCAAGTGTCGCTGATCAAATCCTAAAGAATGAAGCAAGTATTCTAAGCAGTGCATCCTCGTTTATCCAGATACTTTTATATTATCCAGAAACTGTCTTAATTGTGATGTTTTCTATCCAAACATATTTTCATTCGACGGAACAATAATGTAAGCTCGAAAACTGAATCCCGAAGCATCAAGATGAGCTTATCTTCTTGATATCCTCTATTAGTTCATCAATCTGTGAGATCAATGAGCCTGTGTCAGTTATCTTCTGAGCAGCATGCCATGAATTATTTTTCTATTATATGTTTTCCCTACTGGAGAAAGCAAACATCCGACAAATAGATATTACAGAAAGCTATACTGATCTTTTCACATTTCACTCTAAGCTGTTCGGATAGAGGATCAATCGTACATGTAATTACCTGAATCCTATACACGAAGTTTCCAGTAGCAAGTTTTGCTAGTTTGAGTGTTGTGGTTTAAATTGTGTGGTATGCTCGTACTAAAAAATTATTTTGCGACAAGTGAAGAAACAAGTGCTTTGATGAAGCCCAATCATACAGGCTAACTAACTCTCCAAAGTCATGCATACGCGCAGGAAAAAATTCAATGTACGGCCCTAAGACCGGCATTTCTCTTGCTGTTCTCTAATGTTCCTCCCTTGAACACAGGAATTTTAAGTCAGTAACAACTCAAGAACATATGAATTACTTAGCTTATAAAAATATTTTCAAATAAATACGAACCACACTTCTTAAGAATGAAAGTGCTCGTATGCTAGGCTTTGACATGCACTAATTACAAATTTCATAAAAAATTTATTTTCACAACGATATGAAACCGACATCGACTGACTTTGGCGACTGAAGCCAATTTAAGCATGAGACAAAGAGCAACAGGGTCACAGACAAGATAAGGCTGGATTGACCTTCTCAGTGAGTGCAAGACTGAAAAAATAAAAGCGCTAAACTTTAAAATTCAATACAAAAAATAAAGTAAATAATTTTTGCAGCCATTTTGAGCTGTGGCAAAATATTATAATTACTAAGGTTTGCCCAGGACAACGCTTTCATGTGCAGAGGCAGTATCGGTGTACATGTTACCAAAAGACGCAAAAATAAGAAAAAATAAATTTATTCTGAGCCCAACTTCCGGATATAACCTTTTCACTCTGTTAGTTGTCTCTACACGGTCTGCTAAAATAACAGCGTCCATCGTGCTTTGTAACCCATAGTTAGAACTTATTTCTAGTTAAACAACACCCGAAACGCATCATCTGTATGGCTGTAAACTACTTGTTGACAAGATTCCGTAAAATAAAACTAAATATCACCGCAGCGTTTGGTTGGTAAAATATTCGTCTTTCTAAATCCATAAAAATTTTGGTCAAAAATTAACTATTTGTACATGAGCATTCTGGTCCGAAACTGTTTTGGGTCTTGGCCATCTGCTGTTTGTCAGTTCAGCTAAACAGGTACAAGAAAATCAATATTGTAATTTGTAAAGGATCCTTGTGAGAATTATCATCTTCTCAAAGTTTCTTCCATACTCGTGTCCAACCAAATGGTTCCGCTGTCATTCATGTCACTACCAAAAATTATCTGCTTTCAGGATCGACCAACGAGTTCTAAGAGCAAAGTGTCAAACATTATGTGGTGTGCGTTTCGCGAAGTATTAACTAAAAATGGTTAAAACGAGTTCTGTAGCACAATTTCACTGACGTAGTATCCGGAAATATTTTAATGAAATACTCAACATGTACCCAAAAGCTTTCCTCCGCGAGTTTTAAGTCCGAAATTTTTTGGTTACAATCGAGGTGTTAGCCATGCCAGTCCTATGAAGCAACACGGTAAAGGAAGCAACATACTTCACAGTGTTCATAATTTCTTTAATTACGTCAATGACAGCAATGCCTGGCGTACATACGCACTACAATGCATACGGAAACAATGCGGTAAAATGTGTTGCCCCTAGGGCATTGTGGTTCCTGCTTTTTCTTCCTCAAACGTGACCCTGATGGCCAAATTCAAACAAGTAAAGCAAAGAAATCGCTCACTAATTTGTTACCCGTAAATCAAAAATTAAATCGTTCACTATTGTTCACGTTATGTACCGAAGACGACTATTTTCGTCAAGTTCAAAACGCGGGGATCTTGCGTGGTCACTCCATTCTTGTTCTTTCTCTGTAGTTGGTTTTTCTCGAGGTTTTGTGGATGTATTAGGCCACGGACTTGGATATCTACATCAAGTCAGGAAATATTCGAAAATTAGGTAAACAACGTTTTCATGCCAGTCATTTAAATAACCATTACTTTACCGGCTTTAGAAAGTAATGTTTTTATTAGCTATTATTAGCTAATTAACGAATTATTAGCTAGCTAATAACGCATATGCAGAAGAATTTCTGTAACGCAAACCACAGGATGGGAAAACAGCAATGCTTCATTATTTCACCCCGGTGGTCGTCATCATACCTTCGTTTCTGTTCTTAACACAAAACCACCCAGTCGACTTCTGTAAGGAATTATTCATTATTTCACGCTCATTGCACGATTGCATTCCTCACACAGCAAAGGCATGTAAAAGACTATAGCATAAAAAATGTATGCAATGAAATTTTATATCTTAGCTCAGAGAGAAAACTCCCCTATTAGGAATGATCGCCTTCAGGCATCAAAATTGACTTGATAGTGGCCGGAGATAGCTTTTTGGTCGGTTATCTTGGGCGGTGAGCGTTGGATTCCAAACCGAAGATTACTAAGTTTGACGAATATGGCAATATTCAACGAATCATAGTTTACGTTGAATAAGGCCACGGCTAAACGGGTTTTCGAGTGGTTCCGGGTAAGACAAGGAGGGTGTTGTTTGCAAGCAGCCAAACGATAACTTAAACATTTGATATACTTCAATCAGTTACTGATAAAACTGTTTTATTACTCCAGTGAACTCACTTCAAGTACCAGCACTCACGAAATGATCAAATCACCTTAATGACGGTAAATCCAGGGAAAAATTTGCAGATTCGAGTGCACGTTCCCTCTGAACGTTCTTAAGCCAGTCGTTGTGCGACTGTAATCTTCTACTGGTTGGTATTGCAACTGACCCAGATGTAAGCATTCCACTGCGTTCAGCAGAAGCTCGAAGGTTTTCCCTAAACAAAATTAAACAAACCAAAGTTCATATTTATTTAGTGCAAATAAAACAAACATGACTGTATGATATACAACTTATATCAGCAAATATAAATTCTTAACTATTCGTTTGAGTCCCTCCAAAATCATATGTCCTTTGGGCCAACAGCCAGAGGTGTCGGTAAATGTTGTCAAGCCTCAGCTTTTATCAACGTCAATGACAATAAGATCATGTACAATTTAGAAAATATATGAATGCAAACATAACGAAATTACGAGTAAATGCGTAGTAAACATTGGTAAATATGTGCTTGAATGTGAGATAAGATAAGATTAATTGCCACTGTTGCGTACCGACTAATATTGTCTCCTGAGAAATAGTCTTGTGTAATTGGAAAACGGTTACGAATTTCTGCCAAATGCTACTTTATCAATTTTCATGCTTATATTACCAAGGTAAGATGTAACCAAGGATACCGTGCCACTTCAAGTGATTTCAAACACGATTTGATGAAAAAGAACGCATCTAATCTCCAGCCAAGCAAATAATGTCAAATTATTTTATAGCACCAGAGTCGGAGCCATCATAATATGAAATTCAACAATTAGTGAGTCGTAAATATAGGGACCATGCACACGAACATCTTTTTCCAGGCCAAAGAAGTAGGGTGTAAGTAAAATACTTGTGAATTCCAGAGTGTCTACATAAAATACCTTTTAACACCCGTCAATAATTTTGATACCAGCTGACTGATTTGTTCATCGATTTACCCGGGAAGCAATTCAGTAATCCACGATAGCATGGATCTTAATTAGTGATGATAACAGAATAAAGCAACAAGTATATTAAGGGATGCTCCACAGCTGCCTTTTAGTGCTTTTCATCCTTACTTGTTAATAACTCAAGTAAAGTGCTCAAAAAACAGCTTGTGCACGGACAAAAAAATGTGATAATTAGCTTAGTCCCTACAAGAATGCACTAAGGTTGCTCGTGTGCATGAGCCCATATAGTGTGTGCTTTTGTACATCATGCCATACAAGAAATTGGTAAGTAAGTACTTCATTAAGGTCTTCAATGACGCATATTCCTTTACAATAGCAACGAAAATATACATGCCGTTGTGTAAAAATAAGGTTACATACCTGGCGAGAGGGTAACCCCATCTTTGGTCTTCGGGTTTCTCGTAGCTTGGCTTTAGGCGATCTTCAAGGAAAATACGGAAAAGCAGGGGAGTAGCAAGAGTAATTTTTTATGGGGGGGACCTGGCAAAAAATTTGCAACTGTAGCCAATAACCAGTGAAAAAAATGTCTGTCTACTCTAGTATTGACTTTTATGTACATCACAATGAAAACTATGTAGCCCTGGACATATCTGTAGACTACACAACGGCCATATAAACATTCAAAATCTTTTTTCAGCATTTTTTACACACTAGTTTTGGATTGGGGGGCCATATAAGGAGCCTGTAAAGTAAGGCATTTGTTACAGCTTGTAGTTCCAACAATAACCAATAGTTGTCGATCGAAATCGGGTTGTAGCGATCGAGGATCTCCAAAAGATAGTATACGCACATGTGATAGATTGATTCGACTTTCATTTAAGTGGACACCTGGCCCAATCCTGCATTTGTTACAAAACGTAAACAAAATCTTGCGGAGTTATCCACAACTGGTATGTCACCAGGAATACTACTCAGCGTTTACATAATTCTATGTCAGATAAAATTTAAGGTATACGATGCTAACACTACTAACACCCAGCCAAATAATAAGACTTCATCATCAAGAATGTTTATGACAACGCAAGTGCCTTTAGTCATGGTTACTAGTAGCTAAGAGATCCTTTAGAACTATTGCACATCATCCGCAGGCATGTGCTAATGATATCGAAGAGCGAAATTAAGAACCAAGTCACACTTGCTTTGCAATTCACCAACATTCCAAGGGTAGTTATTTACAAGACAGTTATTTACAAAATCATAATTAAAGCGCACCTGTGGCGAACTCACGGTCAAGTATTGCTCTTATGATACGATATTTACCGTAACCTTGCTTTTGTAACTTCTGTTTTATAAAGTAGACATTTCTTTATCGAAGATTTACTAGATGCCTAGGTTCCTGGGCAACGCAGAGCTATAAGTTACATTTTTTGTTCTCATGTAACATCTCTAATACGAAATAGGGGTGTGGCCACAAACTATATTCGGTCGCATCCATATCTGAAATTTGGCCCCCCAACGAAAAAGCCCACCAGACGCCACTGCCATTGGCCTTGATGGGTTCTTCCAATGATGACATGACATACTCCACTCCATTAATGCCAATTCGTTCTCCTCATGATGGGATGATGGGCTGCACTCGCAAAACAATCG